>KL567380.1:28641-39871 GCA_000715275.1 Gyrodactylus salaris
GCATAAAATTTACTATGCTCAAGTCTACAGAGGCGTGTTAGCTTACTCATAATTACTGCTTGCCCATATTTAGTACAGAGGTTCTGTTCCTCTAGCGACATTCGATACTTCAGTTTGAAGAACCCTGGATTGTATTCAGAAAATCTTAGATCATGTTCTTCATGGACGTCAAGTTGAGCTGAGATTGAATACAACCAAAAGTCGATAGTCAGATAGATCGATAGATGTTGAATCCATATTACGACAGCAGGACTTCGTACTGCTTTTCATGTTCGAAATTTAAAAATGGCTTACTAGGAACATACAGTCGAGTTTCATTGGTCGACACATTTAATTGATCAATCAGAATCGAGGGCAGAGAAGAATAGTAAAAATGTAGTTTTTCATTCAGAATTTAATTGTATTGTTTTGAAAAACATTACTTTTTGTCTTAATGTCTCAAAATCAAGTCACAAGCTAATCTATCCGTAAAATAAATTGATTTTAAAATAGTCTAACAATAATCTATATTAATAAAGCAATAACCGAATATTCTTCAATTTTCTCTCGTGTCTGTGAGTAAGTGTGGGCTCAAATTATTCGCTCCACCTCTTCAATCAAATAACAAGTGCATATTATATAATCTTCTTGTGATTGGCAATCTCTTATAAAAGGGAGGGGAGAAGTGAGGGGGGGGGTTTAAAAATAAGGCAAAAAAAATACAAAATAATTAGCGAGGATGGACATTTAGCATTTTGTTAAATCGTCATCTACGTTGAAATTGACAGAGAAGACTCCAAGGGCCGGCTCTGCTGATTGTAGGAGCAGCTTGCCGGAGAGATCCCTCTTGTGATAATCTCGGCTGCTGCTATTATTCTTCAGTCTCTTTGCAACTATGAGTTGCTTCAGTGGGTTTTCATCAGTCTTTCGAGTGCTAGCACCCAAATAGGTCAGATCTTCTGGATTAAGAGAGTTTGTTCTCCGCAACTATATTCCAGGATCGAATATGAGTTATTGTTAGGATGCACCATTAATCAATATCGAATTGCATGCATAATTAATACAGTAATTATTAGATTCTAGGGTTGTCAGTCTTGAGAATATTTCTACGAATAAGGTTATAAATCAAATTTCAGAGAGAACCCGTAATGAGTCATTACTAGGGCGACCAGAAATATTTAATAATTCTCAAGAAATGTGTGTTTTCGGGAGACAGAATATGTAAAAATCTGTGATTCAACTAATTATCTCTATTATTTCAAAATAATGCACTGTTCTCCGAGAAAACCAAAATATTTTAGTTACCTCACTCATGATTCTGAAGTAAAATTTTTTCAGTGTTTATATACCCAGGTTAATACAGAAATGTTGAAAAATATTTTTCCACTCAAAAAGAATTCATCACTCTTTTCATGGTTTCAAAATTAAGAGCATATGCATATTAAAGCAGGTAAGCCCCTTGGGACACTGGTGTCCCGTTAAGAAAAGGTTGAAAATATTACTAGAAAAATGCATCCATAAAACTCAAAATTTATCACATTTTATAGATAGATGAATGAACTTTTCCTCGGTGTAATTATTTCTAGTTATAACTTATAACAGGTATTAAAAGTTTTGCTATCATCCAAATTTTAATTTCCAAAATCTTAAAACCAATGTAAATTTGAAATTATGCATCCGATTTGCCCCAAATTATTTTTGAATCAAAGATAGTCATCCTAAGATTACTAATATTAAGTATAAAATATTTCAAAAAAATGCACTGTTCTCCGAGAAAACTAAGTTGAAATCTTTTTCTTAACCCTCTAAGACCCGACCCGACTCTACAATTCAATGATAATTCCTATTTTCAAGGTAAAGTGGGCTCAAAATTAAATTTTAAGAACTTTTCGGTTTATTATTTCTAAAATATTTAGTTTGGCACATATTCACGGTTTCTTTGAAGATAAATTAGGCCTCTTTCAATAGAATAAATTCAATAAAATAGAATAATTATTTCTTGTTATTCAAACACAGATGCATAATTTTGCAAATTTAAAGTCTTCTACAACGTAAGTAAAACTCAAAATTGCAAAATACAGTTTCTTATGGGTTTTCCGAATATCTTTTTCAAATAAATGACTGAATAGATAGAGCATTTTTCGTTTTCTTCAATTTCCTGGCAAAATTTTGAGTCTTACAAAACTCAATTGAAAAAAAAGGGAAAGTTGATTTTTTCTTGTGATCACGTCGAAAAAGTGTGACGTTTTGTTCACAACATGAAAAATGTGTCAATTTAGCCCTTCCCAAACACTCTCTATGATTATAAAATGGAATATTGCACTGCTGATTCCGAATGGCCCAACTCTAGATCTCTCTAACGAGGCCGGAGCCCCTCAAAGTGTGGTCTTACATTTGATGAAGAAAAAATCCTCAAGATGATTGCAATTCTCGGAGATGGCACCAAATCTTTTAGCAAAAAGGTTCAAGTCAGATCGAGGACCAACTTCATCAATGGGTCATCTTCAAACATTAATACCCTGTCGAAACTGAAAACCAAGATGATCTGCAAGCATCTCTGGGATAAAATCAACAAAAACTCTCTGTCTTTAATTACTCAATTCTGAAATAATAAAGTTTTATTATAAAGTGGAAATGTAAAAACGCCCAGAAATCGAAAAATTTTAGGTACTCGAAAAGTATATTTCAGTTTCAGTGAAATCAAAGATATGGAGGTTTGTAAAGTCGATTTAGTAAATATTCCCATCATGATTAAGAACATTATTTTCTGTCGTATCGAATACTTTCTTTTAAATTGATAGAATTCATTTTACGATTGAATGAAGTAGAAATCAGGGAAAACCGTTTCTTATTTTAAAGAGTAGGTATCAGCAGAATTCAAATCCCATGAATAAGAATTCATTTTTTGGAGGGTTTGATATAAAATAAATTCTAGAAAAATTGTAGAACTCCATAAATATGGAAAATGTTGATAAACTTTTGCTAAAAAATTGCTGGAAAAGATTTGCACATCATAATCTTGGAACCTGAGTAGTCTCTTCTTTTCTTTCCGATTTTGTTCAATATTTTTTTAGTATATTACTTGTAGATCAAAGAACATTATGAATTCAATTATTTCTAGCAAAAAAAAGTTGAAAAGAGAATAGCGTTAAACTTTTTATAACTTTTAAACTTGGTGGAATTTTTAAAATCTAAAAAAAAAACATGTCAAATCCCCGAAAATTTCACATTACTAGAAAAGGATCAACCAGTTTTATTTAAGAAACCGAGTAATCACAAAAATGTACCAATAACTTACAAAAGTTTTTTGGTTTGTGATTAGACATATGTTTCGAACATACTTATTATTGGTCGTTGAGTCGAGTTGATTGAGAATATATAAATTATATCCCCTCCTTCTCACCACATCAAAACCTTCATACGTAAACCATACTCATTCTAGCCTGAAAATATATATATCCACTCAAGTCACTCCTGATTGGTCAATTACTCTTGGTCTCAACTCTACACTGAAATAAAAATATAAAAGTTTTTTAACGAATTTTTCAAACTCAGACAACTGAAGAAGAGGATGATCGCCCCACCCTCGAAACGTCTTGTCGAATAAAAATATCTTCCTAGTAATCTCACGTGCTGCATCAAAGGGTGGTTGAAAGTGAGAAGATTTAGCCATGCTTTAAGCCACATTTTGTTGATATAAAAAAATATGATTTTATTTAAGATTTGTGCTTGACGTCAGATAACTCAAATTAATCGGGCATTACCTGTGGCGGGTGTGAGTCCCCGGCTTCTTCATAGGCCCTGTTGGTGTAGTTCTTTGAAGGCATATAAGGTTCACTCTCCGACTCTTCGTTGTCGGTACACGAGGAGAGGTGACGGATTCGCTTCGAGATTGTATGATTGGCCGATTCTGGACTCTGTTGAATGAAAAGGTCTGCCCGAATATCTTGCACTGAGGCTGAACGGATCAGTGGCGGCCAGATGTGTACCATCTTCTCGATTTCTTCATTGATCCTTTCGTAATCTTTCGCTTGAATGTACCTGGATAGAAAGAGGAATCATCACCAACTCTTGAAAGCAACCTTTTAACCAAAAACAAGGAAATTGAAATTTATCGTTTACGCATTATGAGTAGGACTATCCGAAATAGTAGATTAAAAATTATTTTCAAAAAGTTTTTCCTTTATTTAAAGATTTTGCTGTTGTTGAGATGGTAAGAAACCTTTGATTAACACCCAACGAATTCTTTAAGCTTTCTAGAGTAGACCTGATTTTTACAAGGAATAATTGTTACCTGTGGAAGAGGGTCTTGCGTAATCTTCGAATCCTTTTTCTGAAGCTGACGCCGTCAATGACTTCATCGAGGCAGAGACCTAATAGGAATCCTCCCAAGATCATGAGCAAGATGCAGATTTGAGCGGAATATTCTGGGAAGCGGAGGATCTAAAGATGATGTAATTTAAGGTTCCATCAAAGGTTGATCGGGTGCAAAGATGTCAACCCCTAACTCAAGTATGAAGCAACTGTTGACTTGCTATGTACTCACTTCAACATAATTAGCAATTGCGTCGGCCGGCCAAATGGTCAAGTATGCTGTAGTGATTATCAATATTGCAATGTTCAATAGGAAGAAGTCTGGAAGGGAAAAATTAGTTCATTATTTCAAACAAAAGCATTATTTCAGACTCACAATTTGACAAAATGTTCTTTCGATACGGCGCCCCTTTGGAAAAGATGATGGCCAGGAAGATGTATTGGAATACGGAGGAAATGAAAATTGTCGTATTGTCAAAGTTTAATATTTCGTACGTTTCAGAGTCCAAATCGATCAGATTTATGTACCTTGGAAAAATACAATAATTAGGCTTCTAAGCTTAGGATTTTAATTTTAAATAAATCAGAGTTGAAACCAAAGAGAGTAATTTAAAATGAAAACCTAAGTCGAATCCTGCATTAATCTTTTGAGATTAAACTCGACTTTAAGATCCAAGAAGAACTGAGAATGATACAATATCACACAACCAACAACAGCTTAGTCCTTAGTACACCGCTGGTGCCGAGAATCGAATCAGGTTCATTCGAGTAGTACCTTTTGGGTACACCAGAACGTTATTCCCTCGGCGATCTTGGAGGTAGTCTGTTGTAAATCAGAAACGAGGTACCGATCCAATGTACCAGTCAATGTTTATTTATTTAGATATTTTACTGACGAGAAATATGCCCTATTGAGCTAGGAACATGTAGTTAGTGTGCCCTTTAAATCTATCTACTACGGTCGAAACTCTGATGTGTTAAAAATCCACATCAAGATAAATTCAAATGGCCGCCATCGATTTTCTCGCTTTTTAAAGGCTACTGAATGAAAATATCAATATATTCTGTTCAAGCGAATTATTCCGCTCCTAAAGATGATCAGATTGTTTGATAAATATTCTCAGTTTAGATTTCGAAATTCTGGCTAATTCTTGATTGCTTTTAATTGAAAACGTTTCTTCTTAATGATAGCACTTTTCATTGAGTTCCCAAATATTACTCCCATCTCTCACAAAAAATTTGGATAGTCGAGAAAATCCCAGTTTAGATTTTGGCGCAAGTTCAAATTAATTTGAATACGAATACACAAATTATTTTGACCTGTTTCCAACACCTAGAATAAATATTTAATAATACACAGTTAATCGTGAAATCATGTATAGATTACGATTGTGCGCGATCTAAAAGAGGTAAAATATATGGATTTAATCAGCTTTAATCTGATGTTGAAATTGAAAACTTTTAAAATTTCCGACTTTAATAAATAGATTTATGTACACTACTCATAAGTATAATATGAGTTTTGACAACCAATTTCTTAAGGGGGGTGTGATTTTCAGTACAAAGTTCAGGTTATGCCTAAGTCTAACATTTAGGCGAGAACTTTGTCTTGGCATGATTTAAAAACAGGCCTAGAGAATACATTATAAAAATTTTACAAACTACATTAAAATAATTTTAACTGATTATGACTCACCAATTGCGTGATTTGATGAATAGAAAGGCAGCAAGTTGTACGAGAACGCATATAAAGAGTTGTGAGAAAATGGAGAGGAAGCTGATGACGGAGACAAGCCGCATTGGCGGAGGTTCCACACAAAGGCTCTCATGCGCCTTAGTATATCCAACTGTAAGGTGATTGACAATTAGTTTCCCAAAGAAATCACGCATCTCTGATCAGTTTAACGAATAGTATTCCCGTTGTTATAACAGATTTATAGAAAGTTTTCTAAATCAGTTCCTAAACTACGCTAAAAATACCCAAAAAACGTTTTTGATCGATAATTCAATCGTTCGTCTCTTCCAACGTCAAAGCGGATGAGATCCAGAAGGTTGATCGAAACCGAAGCTGCGTAAAACACCAAGTTAAATCAATTCTTATTATTAAAACGCATCTATTAATAAGGGGACGAATTCCAAAAAAAGAATTTTTTTTTAATACTTTAAAGTACCTTTTTTGAAAAATTTTAAGATTTTAGAGTTAACGTAGTTATTATAAAAGAAAGTATCAAAATATTTAAGCAGTTATAAAATACTAGATCCCTAGTTAGAACCTTTTTAAGAAAATACAAACAAAAAACCTTGCTTTTTGTCATAATTCTTACAAAAATGATAAAATTGATCTAATTTCAACAGAGAACCTTCTTCGTGGTGAATACAAGAATAAATTTGAAATATCGTTCTGATCATAAACATGGAGTATATTGAGTTCATAAACAGGTTTCTATAATTTTGACTACAAAAGTCTTACGTTGAATTCATTCATAGTGGCGAAGTTTTTAAAGTGCATATTTTTCTTTTAAGTATGCATATTTTACAAAAATTGTACGTGTTTTACACGGACGAAGTGAATTTTTGCATATTTCTAAGATTACCGTGCATATAGAAAGGAATGCATAGTCCTCGTGTTTAGAGGCTGAACGATGAAGATCAACTTTTAAGAATTTACCTCTTTTGCTACAACAAAACCTTCAGAGTAGGTAATTGTGCCCTAAATATTACGTCAGAAGATCTACAAACTGATGAACATGAAAAAGAGCTTTCATATAATCTCAGATATTTCCCGCTGCTTGAAATAAAAAAGCATTAATTCCATAATGATAATCCTTTCTCAAGGGAGAAATTAATAAGCTGAAATGTTATGATCAAATTTAGGATAGAGATCAGGGAAACTCACAGGAGATGCCAAGAGTGGTGATTAGGAAAAGATCAATATACAAGAACTGAATATCACCCAGGGAACTTGACATCTAGAAGAGGAAGATGAACAGTTAATTCCAAATATCAAACACAGGTTTTTTTGCTCCAACCACCCGACCCTTGGTTTTTATACCAAAAGCATAACCTGTCTCTCATCAGGTGTCAGGATTGAGTAGCTACTGATGATATCTCTAGAATCTCTTTGATGATGGCCTATAGCTTTCAAGCAATAATATAAGAAAGGCCCCCTTGAGGTTGTACTCAAAATACTCGATTTGTCACTAGAATACATGCTGGAAATGAATCCCCAAATATCATAGGCTATGTTCGTACCACGAGAGTCTGCATTGCGGATCTGTGTTGGAAGTATTTTTTTAAAAGTATTTACTAAAAGGGCATAAAAATAGACGATAACTGGTGCGACACAAAATACGAATTCTCATATTAGAATGATCCAAGAATTAAAATATGCATCTATCCTATCTATCAAGGTTCAGACGACTTTTCATATTAAATTTGGGGCTTATCATGTTTTCATTTATCTTTCAGAAAAAAAGATGATGAGATGAAACTAGATAACCCCTTGGAAATGAGGAAACTTGATACAGTAAAAGTAGATATATTTTGAAAAAATCTCATCTCTGGTCGGAGTGGGTTTTTCAGTAGTCGACTTCTAATTTGGGTGTGATAAAAGAACTTGATATCCATTCATTAATATTAAAATGTCGTTGAAGTATCCTGATATTAGGTTGTTTTTTTATCTTAAGATTTCTAATTAAAATTTCGGTTACTTATCAATACCGTGGGAGAATAATACAAAGTACATTCGATTGATCAAAGTTTATAAAAAAATATATGTCAGATAAATAATTCTCATCATTATTGAAATATTCCAAGTCGAATCAAGTACTTTCTGACCTCTTTAAAAATCAGTATAATGATTCAGTGCTGAAGAGATATGCGATACTTTTGGAGAGGATTCTATCAGTGCGAGGACAGTTCAAAAAATTTCGAAATGGTCAATATAGCCTCAAAGATCAGCCTCGATCGGTAAGGCCATGATAAGTGATTGACGACCAATAATGATGCACGTAAATCTGTTAGATAATTATCTGAGGAGCTTGGATGTTCAATTTAAGCTACTTTTAAACACATCAAAGGGCTTGGATATGTCAACAGACTCGATTATTGGGTAACTCATGAATTGAATGAGCCACAAAAGTTTAAAAGGTATTCATCCTGCACTTCTTTTCTCGAAAAACATCAGGAATGTTTGACTTTTTCATATGATTTTCGTTTTTATCACGTTTTTTTCCTATTTAACTTCAAAAACTGCATATTTTGTGTCGACTAACGATAACCTAATTGAGGAAACCTATTAATAGCCCAGTACAATATATTGCTTCTCAGTAAAAACTCACAGAATAGAGCATAATGCAGGAGAAGAATTCGACAATGGAATATCCGAGCATAAACTTGAAGGTGCCAAAACTCGTAACCAGTGCACACCGGCCCTCTTTGATGACAGTGGGAATGCAGCTAATGTTTTGTTTCTTTGAAGTGAAGTGACTTGCGACGCTGGCCTCTGCTTCGTTCAACGAAATTCCAGCATGCGCCGCTTTCAAAGCACCGCAGTCGTTCGCTCCGTCGCCGCACATGGACACGTAGTAACCAACAGACTGCAGGGCTTCGATCAGTTGGTGCTTCTGATCTGGCGAGAAGCGGGCAAATACGGTCCCTTTCACAACCAGCTAGAAGGAAGAAGTTTAATAGATCTTGATAAGTTTTTCTCAGATTTCACGTCGTTATTGTCAGATAAGAAATGCATTTATTCTTTAATAATCAACCATATTTATGTTACCGGCTTTAAGGTCAATGAGGCTTTAATATTAATGCCTAGGCATGTTGATTGGTTGTTAGAAAAGAGCTCAATTTCATCAAAAAATAAATTTGCAAATCGGTCGCAAATCAATATTTATTTACATTCACACACACCCAAAAGATCTATAAGACCCTTTGCATACCACCTACACATGTAAAAATTCATCTTTACCCCTCTACCCCGAGTAGAAATCACGAGTCCAGTAGTTGCTTTGAGAAATATCAAAATATTTGAATAATTACTTTGGAAAAATAAAATCAATATAATTAGAGGTTGAAACAGTACAGATTGAATCAATCAGAAAGATATCAGTCCATGATCTTGCATTCGTTTATTTTTCTGCTATTTCAATCGAATAGAAATCTTCAAGTGAATAAATAACTGAAAAACTAACCTTGGGAATCAACCAGGGGAAGAAGTCTTTGATAATGCTCCAGGTTTTACCAGATATCGCGAGATGGAAGTTGGGTCTGTCCAGCATTCGTATACTCAGCCGGGAGCTGTCGCCCTGGCCTTCAAGGTTCGAGTTCATGATTTCTGATTCGTTTACCATAATATTCTCTGTCTCACTAAA
Organism: Gyrodactylus salaris; assembly: GCA_000715275.1. Taxonomy (NCBI): domain Eukaryota; kingdom Metazoa; phylum Platyhelminthes; class Monogenea; order Gyrodactylidea; family Gyrodactylidae; genus Gyrodactylus; species Gyrodactylus salaris. The sequence continues at coordinate 38,310 of KL567380.1, forward strand.
TTAGAAAGGGCTCAATTTTCACAAGAATGAATGATTAAGATTTAATTAATGAAGTTTAGAGTAAACAGAGACCTCCAGTTAATACTTCAATGAGAGGGAAAATAATATTTTACTGAGAGAATTAGTTTTTGTTAAAATTATTTTATTAATCTACTGATAGAAATATGCAACTTTTAAGGTGTCATGTTAAAGAAAAAAATATAGTCTATAATCCCACCAAATTTGGGCCAAATCGGCCAAGAGATACACTCACAATTGTGAAAATAAGATTTTGATTTAGACTGCTTATGACGGCCCTGCAGCAGAATTATCAAATTTGAGAAAGATTCTGCAGCTGCTATATTACGCAAAATTGAACAGCGCACAAAATGATAGAGACGAAAAATTCTTCAAAACTCTTCCTTCCTGCTCATTTGGTCGTTTGAAAGTTTAGAAGCTGCGTTTAGTTCAAATTCCAATTTTCCGTTGAATCAGAAAGTCGAAAATAGTGAAAAAATTGAATTTTTTTTATATAGGACAAGATAGGGTTTTGGCATATTCGAGTTCAATAATTGTCTATTTAACTCATTAGGAAGAAAGAACACTCTTTAAAAAACAGAGGGGCTACCTTGGGTTGCTCTCGTGATTACTATCAAAGGCTTGTGAGGAGACTTGAAAAACAAAATTTTATGAAACACAAATCCTTCAATTTGAGAGGAAATTTCACCAAAATCCACATCAAACAACATGAAGAAAAGATGAAAATACTTTTGCTCCTTATTGCCCAAGATGTTAATTTAGAAAAAGGGCAATTACCATGAGACATGGGTCTTTTCATATTTTTTTATAAACCCTTCTTACGAGAAATGTTTGATCCCAAAGCTTTCTCTCGATAGGTTAGTATGAGAAGCACAGTGGTTAGAAAGATTGTACTTTTAGTAAGCCCTTAAGTGGATGTTAAAGGACCAACTCAAGCAACAGATTATTTTCATTTAATGTAACAAGACAATAGAATATGAGATGACAAGATTCTAAAGGGGCAGACAAACCTCATACTCAATGATTGGTAGGAATAATTGGATCTAGAACAGAGAAAAGTGATGACGTGGTTACGTTAATCAACTATTATTCTAATATAATATAGAAACTACATCTTATTATGAAAGAGACCTTACATCTAGAAGTTAGCTCTTACCTTGGACTAGATCTAATTATTATCTGGTTTACAGACAAAATTATACAAGTTTAAAATGGAGTAGAACATATTTGAAAGAAGGGCACTGCTTTTTGATGTTACCTCTTTTAGATCGCACACAATCGTAATCTAGACATGATTTCACGAGGGACTGTGAGTAAAATATTTATTCTGGGTGTAGAAACAAGCCAAAATAATTTTTTGTAATAATAATTTTGTCAAATTAATTCAAACTAACGCCAAAACTTAAACCGGGTTTGACTCGACTATTTTGTGAGAGATGGGAGTGATATTTGGGAGCTACATGAAAAGTGCTATCCTTTAGAGAAAATTTTTTCAATTAAAAGTCTTTTGTTAGGAAGATGAGACTGATGCGCGATATCTAGCT
>KL567381.1:6884-17356 GCA_000715275.1 Gyrodactylus salaris
ATCTCAAGGATTACATTACGAAAAGATTGAGCAACAGTGAAATCAACGATCTACTTCAATGCAAAAATTATCTTGTCACGCCAAGTACATATTCTCACTTGAAAAACTGCCAACCTTCTTCTGCTGACGTGGAATGAAGTTTTTCAAAGATAAGAAATTTATTAACGGACAATCGAAACTTCAATGACGAAAACATAAGAAAATACGCATTACTCTATTGTTGTTCTAAATTATTATCTGAAAAAAAACTGACTGAAAGAGAGATCAAAGCGCCAAGATTTTTGCAGGAAACATGTTCAAAGGCTTCATGATTTTTGAATTTTTTTCCCTGCAAATTTTCGATTTGGACGAAAAGATGTAATCATATTACAACTTGAGTTTTCAGTATTTTTTGTACTTTTCAAGGCTCCGATCATAATTGCTGATTAGAAATTAAAATGAGTTAGAGTTTTAAAATGAATAAGTCAATTCAAATCTATTAAAATTTCAACATGAACACTTTTATACAATTATCAAATAACAACTTTAACAAGATTGAAATAATGATCCTCTTGATCTTTACAATAAAATCAATAACTTTTCGTTATGCTCTAGAAAGAAATTGTGCTCGCGTCCTTTTTTATCCCTTATTTATCACACCACTGAAAAAATGAAAGCTTTATTTACAAGAATGTCTTGTTCAAGCGAATATGGTTCACTCTTTTGCAGGAAAGTACATTTAACAGTATCTAGTTGGTTCCGAAGTAACGATCACCGAAATTCCCCAGGCCCGGAATGATGTGGAATTGCTCAGATATGGTTTCATCGACAGCCGTAGTTACAATTTTAACCTTTGGATAATAATAGGCAACAGCATGCACTCCGTCGTAGGCCATGAGAAGCGACGTTAGAACTATTCTATCCTCAGCAACATCGTGGTCTAACAGCACGCGTATCACCATGATGGCTGCCGCTCCTGATCCAACCGTGGAGTCAAATAGAAATACATAACTGTCCTAGAGAGGCAGGTCTAAATTTTACTATCAGAAATAGCATTTTCCTGAAAACTACTAGGCTACTCTTTGAGAAATTTGCCTAAATTATTGATTACCTTTGTAATTGCTTTACAATTTTACAATTTATATATCTGCCTTTTCCTCTCTCCTACTCACGAATGGCTCATTCTTTATTTTTCAGCATTACACTTACTAGTCAGAGACACAGAATAGTCTAGTGACTATTCAATTCAAAATATGTTCCTTCATTAATTATTCCTAGTTAATCATTGTTTGTCCTTTTAGTTTTAAGAGCTTAGTCAAGAAATGATTGATAAAAAGGGCTTTGACCTGTAATATAAATCCAATTAGGATATGATGCGCCAAATTCAGAATCTTGTGTATTTGATGCAGGATTGACGTACTTGTGTGCAAGTTTCAAAGTACAAAAAAACTTGAAATTAATCTCACTTTTATGTTCGATGGGAGTCTTATGTAATGCAGCTCTGGTTCCATTGTTTTACGATTAGTCTGTATAAGAATCTTTCCAATTCGCGCATCTTTGCAGACAGCTGAGAAGGCGTGCTCTAACGCTTCCCCAGCTCTAACAATGGAGATGCCGCAAATTTGAATGTTTTGCTTCAGACATTGCCCAGTATACACAGCCCCGTGAGGAGTTTCCACGTCAATAGGCTGAATTAAAGCAATTTTAACGCGTATGAAAGAAATTACAGAAAAAGAGGTTTAATTATTAATTGAATTAAATATTGATCACCAGATTTTAATAGAGATAAGATATTGGAAATACGTAGCGATTCTGTATTTTTAGATAAGTTAAGAAATTTCATTCAAGTTTCATATTATTCTGTTTCTATATAAATAATGCAAGAAAATTGACTTCAGGGTCTAGAAATTAAGATTAATGAACTCTGTCCTTTACTGGCTGGACCTAATATCGCATCCGTTTATCGATTATTTCTCTTGAAAAACCAATCTATTTTAATTTCTCCTAAAACATATAGTTTCATCAGGAGATAGATCACATGTTCATCTGATATTTTTCATAAAAAATAGATAATATTTATTTTAATAAATATTATTTTTCACAGATTTCGGTCATTTTATAACAAATGAATTTCGTCGAAACCGATACTCAGACCATCTTCCATCAGTCATTATTATATTAATTGAGAATGGTATAAAGGATTGTTTCACTATTCCTTAAATGGCGTGTCTACGATTCCGGTAGCTTCCCTCCTCGAGACGAGTTTACTTGGTAAATAGTTTCAGACCCTCCTCATTTGAACCCGAAGGGAGTTAGACCCGCTATGAAACTCAACTCTAAGATGAAAAATTGAGAAGATTATCGGTTTACTCCGAGAGTTTAGTTTTTGTTAATAATTTACCATCAATGGTTTGTTCACCAATATTAAATAAATAAATAATAAATACTTTATTAATAGGCATAAAGCCTTGTTAAAAAATCACCAGAAGTGACGATCTACTTAGATATCTCCAATGCCTTTACTAAAATTAAGTTTTCTTGTTTTGTCAAAGTCCTGACCCATTTTAATGTCAATCCCCATGTCATTAACATGATTATAATGTTACTGAGAAATAGAACTCAGTATGTTCATCTTGCAGGGGCTTCATCAGATGAGCATACGATTAATTCTGGCGTTCCGCAAGGATCTGCTCTGGGTCCAATTATTTTTTCTTTTATTAAATTAAGTAACCCTGAGTTCGGCGCAATATTAAAATTTGCCGATCAAATTACATAAACACGATAATGAGTGAGACGGAAAAGATTGGTTTCATTATTTTATTACGGCAAAAGTCAGGGGAAATGCACAACATGAATGCGTAATGACTTGATGAATCAACACTGATGATTTTTTTTTTTTCAAGAACTTTCAGGTAAAAATCTTTCATAAATTTCCATTTTTGCGTTTCTTGTTTGGAGGGTGTTAAATCAAAAAACTAAAACAGCCAATGAGAATCGTTTATTTTATACCAAACCCTCTATATAAGAAACGCCAAAATGAACTTTCATCAAGTTACCGAACCTTTTGGGTCTTTTGCCTGTATAGTTTTACGAGTACTAGAACGAGAACTGAGGTATTATTTTGAGGCTTTCAAATTACCTCGTGCGGTAGTAAGGAGCAGGCGTATTCACACAAAGGTCTCATCAGTCGGTCAGTGTAGAAGACGAAGGCATCTTGCCTAGTCTCTCTATCTCGAATGATTGTATGTAATGCATGATATTGCGACTTGTAGGGCAGAACGTAAAGGTTGTTTGGCATCATGTGCTTTTTGGTGACTAGTGGGTTGTCGAGGAATCGGTCTACTGTCGGCAGCTCCCTCACAGGACTCTCTTCCTTTATTTGAATGTTCCTCAATAAGGACGGGCGTTTCGTTTCACTGAGCTGGAAATAATATTAACACTCAACTCTTTTCACAATCTTTCATTCGATCATAAATCTTGATTCTAGTTTATTTCCTTGATTTGAAAATTTCCAAATTTACTCTAATAAAGTATAAAGATTTCACTGATTTTGAAACCTAGAAATTTGTGATTTTCGACCTAACCATGGTCAACTTTTTAGTAATTTTTGACCAGAGCTTCCGGAACACTAAAATTTCGAGAATTCTCAGAGTAGATTGATCCTCTGGTTGTATCCGAATGTCAATTACTGATCCATTTAAATATCATTTAGACAAAAAACCTATTTTTCAACGTGTTAGGATATAACGCATGAATAGACTATTTGATCCCAAGAATTTTGAGATCTCAAACATCTCTTGCTCTCAAGTAAGAGAATATTGCAGTCATCTTTTTCGATCTTTAACAAGTGGATAGATTTTTTCATGGACTCATTTTAAAATTCTTAGAAGCTCACCTCTTTAATTTTCTTCTTTATGTGAGCGACAATGAAGTTGATTGCAATCTTATTTTCGCCGCCTAGAGAAATAATTCAAGATTATGTCACAATTGGGCTACGCCTGATGTAAATATATCTTCTTCAAATTCCATGCACTACTCAACTTTGAAGGACACATTAAAATCAGAAATCTTTATCCATAACGACTCGTTATTAACGAGTAAGCCAAATTCCACAATTAATATTTCTTAGAAATTAGTTATGAATAGGGCTACCAGAAAAGTGCAAAAATAATTTGAAAAAGTGCAAATAAGTGCATTTATTGCTAAATATTATCAATTTGAGTTTAAAATGTGTGATTTATCAGATTCTCTTCCTTCGACTGTTCAGTTTACTCATCTAAGTAACCTAGTTATATTAATTTTTTATATAATTAACCTATGGAGCATATTTGCACTACTCCTTGATAATAACTACCTTTTTCCGTCAAAAAATACGGTTTCTTACTTTTGAAAATTATTAAAAATGCAACAAAAGTGCAAAGTCCTCAAAGGATGCAAAAAGTGCATTTGCATCATAGGCATTTTTAAGTGACGGGAATAAGTTTTCTGGGAGAAGAACCAATTTGATAAGATATTGAGCGAATAAAAAAAGGGCATCTGGTAGCCCTACTTATGAATGTAGGAACAAAGGCTCACCATTGGGGACAATGAGGTCAGCGTAGGACATAGAGGGGGCTATGAATTGTTCATATGCTGGCTTAACATAATTATTATATTGATTCAGGATTCCGTCCATATCTCGACCTCTTTCAGCGATGTCTCTTCGGATACGCCGGGCCAAGCGGACATCAGCATCCGTATCAACAAAAACTTTCAAGTCCATCATCTGAGAACAGATGAGACAAATAAGATGAAATTAATGCCAACTTTTGGTAATTCTTACTCTGATAATATGACCTGTGTTGTCAGGGTGGACCACAACATTTTTTTTATGGTTACTTTTATTGTAGAAAAACATATTTTAAACCTTTATTCACCTTGTCACTTAAAGATCTTTCTTAGAGACTAACAATCTAATCTCTAATTTCGTGTTTCAAAAGTAAGAAAAATAAACATTGATTCTTAAGAATGTGATGAGGAATCAATAATATTAATAATAAAATTCCGCAAATTCATTAGCAATCAGAAAAATTTATTTTTCTTACTTTTGAAACACGAAATTAGATTGTTGATTGAATGATCTGTATTATACACAATGTGTATTACACATGCCTAATTTTTCCTACGTCATTTTAAGAATTGGAATATCGATTTTTTATCGCTATATTCTAACTAATATCTACAATGATGATTGAACTTCTCAAATGCAATTTTGCAGGACTAGACCAAAAGCTTTATTTATAACCAGTCATGTCAAGGAGACTCACGTCAACTAGCTGCTTGAAATGAAAAGCCATGTGTCCCTCGAAAATGATTATGTCAGCGCCATAAAGGGTTTTCTAAAATACCAATGAATACAGTCAATAAACATCAAGGAGTCAAGAGAGGTAATAAAGGGGGCAGGCTGTTTGATCTCTGGACTATCAGAGAATTGAATAAAAATACTCTTGTTTCGTCCATCATTAATTCAGTTTTGGCAGTTTCAATTTTATTTTCTCAAGTTTAAGAATTATGATGCATCAGGCCATTGAAAATGATATTTTTCAGAATTTCTCAAGTCACGAATAAAAATGAACAAATTTACTAAAATAAAACCTTTTTAATTTTTTTATAACTTAATTAAATAAGAAATTTACGGTTTCAGCAAGACGAGAATTTGTTTTGAAATCGTATACAGGAACGTTGATGCTTTTGCCCAATAAGAGTCTCTTTAAATGGTCGTAGAGTAGATCAAAATCCGTAGCATCTGGATGATCAAAGTTATACTTTTTCTCTTCGGCCAAAGTAAATTCTTCCGGAGTCAAAACCTACAATTATTTTGAAATGAAAAATTGTAAGTTTGAAAAAAAATTTTCAACTAATTCATATTTACAAGATTTTTAAAGTTGAGTTAAATAAACTGTAAATTGATTTCCAGGGACTCACTTTATAATAGGAGTCCATGCCTAGCAAACTGACCCAAGGCTCATTAAGGCGTTCAATAATTGCTTGAGCAACAGTCGTCTTCCCTGAAGCACTGCCCCCGCAAATACCGATAAGAAAGGGAACATGATTACGGCCGTCGGAATGAAACCAAGGAGGACGACCCCTAGTATAATTCTTTTGTCCATCTACTAGGTTTGGCAAATTGGGAAATTTTATATATTTGTCATTCTCTGTAAGAAGTTCTTCCCTAGATGATAAACTAAACAATGCAACATTTGTATATTACTTGTCTGTATTATCAAATGATTCATTTTTTATAAACGTCATGAATTTGGCAAACTTTTTTCTCTCTAATTGATCTAAGGTGTAGTCTTCAACCTAAATCAATCAATCTGATTCTGATTAACAATACATATTTAAAATAGCGAATAATGCTCGAAATAAAACTTTAGCATCTACAAATATTGTATTGCGTTTAAGTTAACTCATGCTTTAAAAAATTTCAAGTCTAATAGGATTTTAGCTCTCTGAAAGTTACTTGATGATAGGTTGTCTTTCCTGGGAGAGAATACCTTTTAGTATTCTTGAAGAAATTTTCTTACACCTCTCTTGGAAAGATAGAAGTGCAGCTTCATGTGTTTGCAAGCGATGGCTCGCTGTTTTTGCCTCCTTTCGTCTTTGGAAGAGACTGACTTACAAGCCAACTGTGAATAGGAAGAGTTCCCGTATCCAATGTGATCTTAAAACTCAGAGAATGTCGAAGTGTCTTTATTATGTTGGGAATTTCCTAAAAGAAGTCAACTTTTCGCTCACAAACGACTTCTATATGCTCAATCGGTCCCTGTTTTTATTCTGGAAATTCCTCGACTCACGACCAGACGCCCACTACTCGGACTCATTCATAGACGAGGATAATGATTCTAGAAGTTCTCGTTTCAGACAGAGAAAGGAGAAAAAGTACAACCGAAGTAAAAGTTGCCACTTTGAAACTACGAGCTCAGTGCAGAAATTCAAATACCCTTTAGACGGATTGAATGACTTCATATCTCCTAAAATTGAAATCTTTCGACTCGACTTCCATTCGGAGATTGACGAGCAAACGGGAATAATCTACGGGTCCGGTGGCCACATCCTCTCTACCATAGAGAACGTCATTAAACGGCTTACTTCGGTCAAGATATTTCATCTATCCGACCTGCTGTTGACAATATACGATGCGAGAAATATCATTATTCTATTGTCTCAAGTAATCTAACTGATTGCATGCTCTATACCATTGCATGAGTTGCGTGATAGACTCGGGTACGAATTATTATTTCATTCGGGCACCAAAGGTCGTTAAAATACGCATTGTGTGAGAAAGAATTGCTCTCACCTTTCTTAACCCTCCTACGTTTCTCAAGTGAAAAGTTTGGGGTAAAATAATTGCTAAACCTTTGGCTTTAAATTAAAACAGCTAATGAGAATCGCTTAAAAATTATTTTATTCCAAACTCTTCACTTGAGAAACGCAAACTTGAACCCTTCATGACCCAAGCAAAGAAGTGCTCGATATTATTAAGATATTTTATGGATTATCAAATGAGGCAAATTTGTTGAAACAATGTTTGTTTGAGATATTTTTCAAAAATTAACTCCGTTTAGAAGTTGAAATTTTTTTCTAAACTTGGTTTCATTTCAAAAGAATATAATTGAAATAGATTTTGATAGAATTCATTTCTATATTTAACATCGGAAATAATGGGTTGCACAAAAAACTGATTCTTCTTTATTATTAACCCGGGTAAACCTCTTGGATCTGTTGAGAAAAAGCTTAAAATACTACAGGTAAAAATTTCATTAGCCGCATAAAATTTCAATTTGTTTCTTTTGAAAGATTCTAAAAATAAGCATAAAATTGATAATTCAATGATGCTACTCTTAAGTAAGATCATAAAATAATGATGCTTTAAAAATATTTTTATGGCCTTCTACAGTATTGTATTAATTAGTGATACTGTAATAGTTAGAATACTGAAAATACAATGGAGTACTGTAAATGGATTAAAAATAATTCTCAATTGTATTTGAATGAAAAAAAAATTTTTGAATAGAAAACTTTCAACTTTATTAGCTAAATAGAAGAGAGAATTCTCCTACTGGAAAATCAAGACGGTCCGTGTATAAAATTGAAGCAAAAATAACTCGTATAAATAGCGAGGAATAGGAAAAATTAATTTGATAGGCTGATAAATAGGAGAAATCTAATTGGTCAGAAAAGACGCATTTTTGTGAAAAATCAGATGGCACATAAAAACCGACAAAAATTAAATTCATCTTAGAAACTGATTTTTTTTAAAAGTTGAAGTGAATATTTCAAATTTTACAATGATGGAACATCATTTTTACTATTTAAATTGATAATCAAAGTTTAGTCAAAAAAGGAGGGGAAATAACCTCTGGTTGACTAATTTTGCTTTGAATGTGATAAATGATCTCTTGATTTTGCACTAGAGAAATGCATCCATAAAACTCAAAATGTATCACATTTAAAGACCAAGGAATGAGCTTTTGATTGGTGTAATTATCTTCTCTTAATTATCTGCACTTATAATTATACAAGAATTCAATGTTTTGCTATCGACAAAAATGCCATTTTAATCATCCAAATTTTAATTTTCTAAAACCGATGTAACTTTGACATGCATCCGAATTGCCCCAAAGAATTTTTGATTTAAATATGGTCATCCTAAGATTGCTACGAAGTTGATAATAATGCACTGTTCTCCGAGAAAACTAAGTTGAAATCCTTTTCGTAACTTTTAAACTAAGGGAAATTTCAAAAAAAATCTTTTATCAAATATTGTTCTTGAATTTACCTCATTCATTACAAAATGTTCAGTGTTTAATAGACACTGTTTATACACCTGGGGGTTAAGATGTAACATAAAGTTGCAAAAAAGGCATAATTTAAAAGCTTTTAATCTTTCCCACTGGGTCATGAAGGGTTAATAAAGTTGCCGAACCTTCTGGGTGAATGATCAAAAAAATGGAAAAATCCATTAATCTTAAACTTACACAAAATTTAAAAAGGGAGATAATTATTAATTAGCAATGCTAATTTAGCATGCGCAAATAGATCATCATCCCAGATTCATAGAATTCATGAAATATATTTAGATAAACAATCGAGAATTGACAAAATTAAATCTGGTAAACATTTCAAAGAGGGAAGAAGTAGACTCACGATTGGGTACTACTCCCGCGGTGAATCAACACGCGAGCTATTGGTATTTGAAAGAGGACTCATGGTTGACTGGATGCCAGAAAGACTTTCTGTGGAATCCATTGTGCGATGTCCATGTTCTCTTTCCGAATTTGACACACCTGGAGTTGTCGATTATTCAACTTACCGGAGCAATGCTGCTGAGATTGATAAGGAATACACCTTTCTATTATTTGACTTTAGTTAAGGTTAGTTACTTGAATGCGCCCCCAAAAGATTCTGCATCTTGAACCCACACCACTACTTCAGAGAGCACATTCTTGATTTTGAATTAAGGATTTTAATAGTTGTAGGTTTATTGTGATAAAACATGGTCACATATTTCCGAGAACTTGTCTTCTTCTTTTCTTATATATAAAATATACAGTCCCTAAGCAAAGAAATCTCAGCCGTAGAGGGAAAAGAATACCGCAAAAGGGGTTTTATAAAAGAGTGTATGAATTAATGTGACATATGTATTTTAAACACCATTTGAGCCTCCAATCGATCGATAATCTATTCATTTTATTCCCTCCTTTTCATCGGTTTTGGCACTTACACTTGCGTATTTGAATTTTTTTCTGAAATGTATTCAAGAGAATATTTTAACACTTTTAGCAGTATATATATATAGAGGTTTGGATTTCCGTTATCCTATACTTTATCAGATATGAAGAGAATAAGGTTGTCATCGTTAGAGAAAAACAATTTACTGCTTGAATATGCAAAGCTCCAGAATAAGAAGAATTTCGCACCACTTCGGGAAAAGTTCTGTTGTTCTGATAGAACTATATAGGATATCATCAAAGACAGCCAAAATATAAGAGCAAGAATCGACCACGAATCTCCAGAGTCTAAAAGGAAACGATCCAAACCTCATTTTGATATCGAAAAAGAATTGTTAGAAAGGATCAAAGAAAACCCTCTCAGGTTCACCAGGGATGTGTTTTCAAGATATTGATGAAAAATGCCTACCAAATTCTATTCTCTTCCTAGACAATTATCCGCCTCATAAGACATCCAAAATGCTGAAAAATTTAACTTGAGCATACTTAATTTTAAAAAATTCAAAATTTGATAACCTTTCCATAGATTGGAATATCTACCTCATGGATCAACAAGTAGACTTCAACCATGTGATTCGTTTATAAACACCAACTTAAAGAAGATCTACTCAGAGCTAATGTTTCAAAAAGTATACGAGAAAACGGAGGGGAAGATAACTCGAGCTAATGTTAAATTTAACATGTACGAAGTTCTACAACTAGTATACAGTGCATGGGCGA
>KL567382.1:12617-28943 GCA_000715275.1 Gyrodactylus salaris
TTGTAAAACTTCGTTATAGCTATGGGTTCTCCTCTCGGTCCCCTTCTAGCAGATTTTCTGCCTTTCTATGTATGAGAATGGTCAGATATCATTAACACTTTTTCTTTCTATGCTCGTTATATTGATGACATTCTCATCATTTGCGATGATAAAATTGACCCCTCTTCCATCATTAATTTCTTCAATGATACCATATTGGATTTGAATTTCACATCCGAGTCTGAATCCAACAATACCTTTAATATCCTTAACCTAAAACTAACAAAAAATGATGATCTATTAATTAATTTATTAATAAATATCTTTAGGAAAAAAATGCTGGTAGACTTTTACATTATGACAGCTTTTCCCCGATTTCTCATAAGAAAGGCCTAATCATAGGAATGGTGAAAAGAATTTCTAAACTAGTATCTGAATCTGAAATAGATCTAGGATTAAATAATTTTCGCAAAATCCTAATTGATAATAATTACCCTAGTTTCTATATCCATAAAATGTTCAGCAACACTCTTTCTAAAATTGCTAACCCTGTCCAGCCCCCTACCCCAGATACTCTCCCTCCTAACAATAATATCTTCATTTCACTCCCTTTTAAAGGAGACTCTGTCTCATCTATCACTTATAACCAAATAAAAAATATCATCACTAATAACTATAGTGAAACTAAAGTCTCTTTAAACCGGTTTATAAAGATAACATCCCAAAAGAATTCAAATCATACTTAGTCTATGAATGTGAATGTGGCAGTAAATATATTGGCCAAACTCGTAGAAGATTCATCGATAGAATGGATGAACATTTGGGTAATAAATCTGCAAAATCTAGTATCCTCGATCACACCAAAAAATGCCAATTTAAATCCTCCTATGATAATTTCTCTATACTATTAACTAATAAAAATAATTCTCTAATGTCCCTTAAAATCGCTGAGGCCTTTTTTATTAAAAAATATAAACCTGATCTCTGTAAACAAAAAAAATTTGTCAAAAAATTGGGTTTACCTTGGCCCATAGTCGAGGATGAGATGATCCCCCTCCTTCTCCAGAAATAAATCCTAGGAAAAGAATTAGGAGAAATTCTTCAATATCATCAGAAAAACAGTTAAAAATAGGTAATTTTTTTAATAATGCTCAATGAATTTTTACTTTTATTCGGCCTTTTCCCTTATTTTTTCAAGTCTATTGCATTATCTAGTCTCTGTTTCTCTTTTATTAATTTATTTAGTTGTGATTGTTTTAGTTAATTCTGAGGAATGAGAGGATTTTACATGCCAAAGTGAGAGTGTGTAAGAATCGATAGTTGTTGTAACTTCTACCCTGACCAATTAGAAGGCCAGTCGTTTTAAAAAAATGTCTAACCAATAACAACGCTCAGACCTATGTTTTAGCACTATATAAATACTGAAGAGAGTGCTCGAAATTTGTACAAATAGTTTAATAAAACTTTAATTTTGCATTCAATTTTTATTCTGTTCCTCCCAATATGAATTTCAAGGATTGATTTACAGAATTCTACAACAAAGTAGAAAATATTTTGATTTTTCCTCTTTTAAGATCGCGTACAATCGTAATCTAAAAATGATTTCACGAGGAACTGTGTTAAATATTTATTCTAGGTGTTGGAAACAGGCCAAAATAATTTGTGTGTGAAAATCGTATTCAAATTAATTTTCTCGACAATCTAAAGATTTTGTGAGAGATAGGAGTAATATTTGGGAACTAAACGGAAAATGCTATCCTTCAGAAGAAACTTTCTCAATTAAAAGCCTCTTGTTAGGAAGATGTGACTGATGCGCGATATCTAGCTAGAATTTCGAAATCTTAACTGAGAATATTTTTCAAACAATCTGATCATCTTTAGGAGCGGAATAATTTGCTTGAACAGAATATATCGTTATTTCCATTCAGTAGCCTTTAAAAAGCGAAAAATCGATGGCGGCCTTTCGAATTTATTTGTATATGTATTTTTAAAACATCAGAGTTTCGACCATTGTGTAGAAAGATTTAAAGCGCACGAAAGATAGCCTCAGAAGATAGTTCTTCTTCATATAATTGTGCAATCTTAAGCGATTCCTCGTGATCTTATTTCAAAAAACAGTGCCCTACCTGACAGGTTACAAGGTTAGAAAGAACTAATCTCAGAATTTTAAAACAGCTCTCATTTTTGCAAATTTAATCAGATCGAGGCTTATTTAGATCAACAGATAATTTTCTCTATTCGGGGCAACACTTGCTTCTGCTGCTGACTTTTGCAAAACTTTTCCGAGTTGCTGCCTAGACTGACAAAAAAAGTAATTTTCTCAAAATATCTACTCAAAAGTAACATCTTTAAGAAATAAAACGTTACTTGATAAAAGTGGAGATAGTCAAGGACTTAATTTAGCTCAAAAGTCGTCTACTACTAATGCATACCAGAATTATTGTGCAACCGTTAGATAAATAAACAGCTAACATATGAGTTAATCGTTAATTTCTCTTTTTAATTTGCATAAGTCTTATTGACAGGACTGAGAGTAAATCTTTCTCGTATCGGATTAATCTTTTCAACGTTTCTCTGAAATTAGAAATATAGGCGAAAATAAGGAATAAAAAGATGAAATATATAAACTGTTTAATCATCTTTACAGGGTAATCAAGAAACTACTCGTGAGTAGTTTCCTTTCAAACTTTTCTATTAGTAAAGAAATTCTTCAATTCCCTCTCAATATCGATCATTTGATCCCCATCGACATGGCCGCTAAGTAACAATATCGAATGGACCCCTTGTAGCATTTGGTTGCAGTAATTTAAAATAACCTTTGATAACATCTCTCTATCGCGGGTCTCTTTCAACAAAAGGCACATTAGGATCATAACCCCCTTCTTGAGGTTCAACTTTTTACGATCTGTCGAGAAGATCCTTTGGATGTCAGAAGTGCTAAAGTAGCCCTCGAATGTGAATATGATATCCTGGGTTATGTACCGCTGGATCAAGTTCAACACTGAGATACCATGGCGTCTGAGATCATCTTGCAAATCGGCAGATAGGAGGAGAATTTCGAAAATTCCCGATCCCTTATCAAAGTCCCTGAAGCCTCTTATTTTGGGTAGAAGTGACTGCTTCACATTCGTCGTGACTACGTTCCTCATCCAGGGTGAGTTGAAGAGATTTATTTCTGCCACGTTTTCCAGAAGGCACGTTGTTAGTTGGCAAACATTGCCTGGAATATCTCCAAGGTTCGTGTTTATCATGTGAAAAGGACTGAGATTGCGTTGAGAGGATTGCTTAGCTATCTCATAGTTCTTTTCATCAGGAGTGATGTCCAATATCGAATCAAAGAATAGATTGAAGGGACTTATTTGCGATCTGTTGATCTGCTCCTCCAAGTTTGACGTGTAGAACATTAATTGATGGAATTTTATCATAAAAGAGTTCTCCATTGTAGGCTGAGAGACTGTGCCGATCCTTGAGTCAATGTTGATGGAATCTAGTATTCTCAGTTGCTGGCAGACTCCGTAAATGACGCAAGATTTGCAGGACTTTAAGTGAATAAAAGTCTCCACAATGTTGAGAATGATGATGGAATTTGTGACACAGCGGATATTTATAGATTGCAATTTGTCAAAGATGTAAAAAATTGAATTCTTATTAAATTATTATCACTACTTACATGGCATTCTTCGATTAAAAACTGCTGTTCTTCTAATTCTTTGGAGTCCTTCACGAGTAACTTGTTTGAGACTCCCGAAACAACGAAATCCTCTCTGTTTACTCTCTTCTGTTGAAAAACAGAATCCTTCTTGAATACAGAAGAGGTGGTTGATTTTTTTCGCTTACTCGAAACGCAAAATAGCTTTCGCATTTGAATTCGAAAATGACACTGTGAAAACAAAAAAGGTACATACAAGTTAACTTTTCAATATTTAACTGAAAACAAGTTTTGGCAAAGATTCAAATTTCTAGAGATAGTTACTATTAGCCAAACTCCATCATTCGATAGAAATGCATTAAAAATGTTATAAGAAAAGAGTCTAGTCGATGAATAGTAACGCTCAGTTAGACGAGGATAGCCTTGTCTTGAGCGGAGCTCATAATTTGTCAAACCTCAGAAATGAATTCAGTATCGCTGTTGATGTCTACAAAAAGATCTTTAACCTCATCATAAAGAAGTACTCTCCATTCCTCGACGTTACCAATCTTATGGAGGGGCCGTATAAGCTCCAGCGATCCTCACTGATCAAAAAGGTCACTCAAATCGGAGAAAAGGGGCATCCGTTGATAATTGAAATATTTCTTTTGCCTCTCAACTACTCCTCAAAGAGTCTTTTCAATCAAGACTTCCTACCGGCTTTTCTAGTTGAGCAATGGAACATTCAACTCGTCCCCATGAAACTCGTTGAAAAGATTCAATTGAACATAAACCAACTAATCGACGAATTGTCTGACTACTTTGATAAATCATCTCTAAAAACCTGGCTCAAGAACCAATCTCATGAAGAATTACACTACAAGCTCATTTATCGCATCTCCAACCTGAATGACTCATGTCAGATAAATCCCTACTGGGTCGCATTGAAGAAGAAAGATTTGATCCAATGCGAAAGTCTCTCCCTTCTACAGACGGAACTATCCGAGAGTGACTACGGTAGTCCCAATAAGGTCTACGCAATGAACATAAGCAACTCTCCAGCATCCCCAGTTATGCTAAAGGAGCGCTTTCTTAGTGCTGATTATGTCAAGATCACCAAGTCGTTTCCGTGCGCTCAAATTAACGCCACTGATGTCCTGGAGATGACAGTCCTATCGGTGAGTATTCGAGGAATTTTAATGAATTCTCTTTTTAAACCAATCAGAATCTTTTTAGCGTTTTTAATCATTCTCTTTTTAAAAACTGACGCATTTATTCTAAATCACTTTTTTAAATTTGGGAATTGATTTTCGAATTTTCTTAGGTCAATTATAGCTCGTCGTATTTCAAATGATGCAATTTCAAAAATATTTAGGAAAAATTCATTACCTTTAACATAATTATACTCATTTTTAAGATCAGAAAATTGATCCTGAATCAAAATTAAAATGATCTGAAAATTTGTATTTTGAATTAGCTAAAAAGTTATCGAAATCATCGTCGAACAGTGTAATTTAACAGACAATTTAGAAAAACAAACATTAAGTTATCTCAGTATCCTTGCAGAATAAATAATTCCAGGTGTATATTATTGTTGATCACATGCCGCATTCTCTTCTGAGGTCTATTGCAGACAGGAGATAACATCTCTTTTTAATTGCAAATTTCACATTCAAGGTGTGTCCTGTTAACACTCGAATTGGTGTAGGGAAATGATTACAACTTGCCTCTATTCGTTGTACCTGTAGAAAAGTCTGCCGTTCAGACTGAGGCAGGATGGAAACATCAATCATTGCTCTAGTACTCTAGTTCTTAAGCTGAGCGTTGACGGTGTATATCCCATCTAAGTGGTTTGATGAATAAATCAGCATTTAAAAGGTTTTAGAAAGGATTTTGATCTGCAATATCAATTTATTGCCAAGGACGAATCTTTTTGTGAAAATTCACGAAATATTCTAGCGAGAAATTCTGTTAAATGATTATTATTTTGAGTTTTTCTTGGCCAAAAATCAATTTGATTTCCAGAAATTTAACATCTAACCTTTTCAACATTCAGATCAGCGATCTGCCGCTGAGACCTATTTTCTTTCAAATCAAATCGAGTGATCCCTCCTCCTCTGAGGACGCGGGCATTTCCTCTCCGGAGAAGATTCGTAAACTCAATCCAGATGAGGATGAATCGTTCGATTGTCTCTTTCAAACGACCAACGAGGACTTTATTTGTGAGTCCCTTTCCCATTAACCCTCTGAGCGAGAGAACAAGACTTGACCTGATACATTTTCGGTTCAATCTATTCTTGTTATGAGGGTTTAGAGTTCCTGATTTCTTTTTACAAATATTTGGTTTATTTTGGAGGTTTTATCATATTTCAAGGCCACAACTCTTGCTAAAAAAGAGAATTTTAAACTTGTGAAGCATTCTAAAGATTTTAAGTGATTAGAAAGAAGAGTTTTTTTGTTGATTTTTATTGCCACTCTTTGACTAGAGATCAATCGTTTTTGTCAAGCTATTCGTTGAACAAGATCCCTTAGATCGGAACATGGCTAGTTCAAGCTCCGTTATCGCCATAAAAGTAGCAATTCGATATACAAACACGACTAGGGCTAATCAATGGACTTTGATTCATTTCATTTGCTGATTAGCCCTCTCGGTAGGAGATTAAGAAATGAACTTTTTGGTATTTTTTCCTTTCAATGGACTATTTGAGGACTGTATCTGTATCAACTTTCAGGGGGTTTTAGAGTTGATTCAGTTAAAAGCTGTCGTGTTCAATTTCGACTAGTCATCAGAAAAATTTGTCGCAAAATCAGCAAGATATGATGAGATGAATATTTATGTAAAGGATTCACATTCCCACCAAAAGATCCACAAGACCTCTTTCCATACCACTTACACAAATGTGTACACAAATTCATCTCTACCCCTCTCTACCCCCAAAAAACACACATACACGAATATTCATGTGTGAAGGTAGGAGAGATGAAAGAAAAAATTCCCACGGTCAAAATTTCAGGCCTTTAGATGCCTATAATTGAGATCATCTCTTGGTCGCATAATTATGGCCAAGATATCAGATTATGCCAAATCTTTCAAGAATAATCGCAAGCCTTTCACATCGGAAAAGGGTTTAAAAAACGTTGTATACTGTTTAATAATCTTGATTCTGATTCAATAAATGCCCAACTTTTAATAATTATTTCTAAAATTGACTAAAACAATTTTTATCAATGGAATATTTGGGTAGTCCTAGACATGACATTCAACTGAGGCCTGGAGGATAAGAGTTTAGATTTCTCTCGATTATACTTTTGCTTGCAATGTTTATTTGTAGAAGAAGAATATTTTTAAATAAGAATTCGATAGACATTGATTTATTTCTTATCGCAGGGTTGCTTCTTTATTAGAAAGAATCTGAAAAAAATGCATTTTAAACAAGCAATACAGGAGGTTCCATTGTTTCGGGATTTCCTTCTTTTTTCTCTCTGTTTCGAACTATTCAATCGGCTGTTGAAGTGTTTTTATCGATCTCTTTCTTAATCCTTTTTATGAGCCTATAATTGAATCTTTTCTTTTGAAATGAAAAGTTATTTTCAAGTCTATTGCCAAGCTAACCTTCCAGCCCAGTTGGTAGAGGAGCTGACATTTACAAGTCTAAAAAGGGCAGTTCATAAACCTCATAATTCACTCAAAGTCTATATTCAAAGATACAGACATTTTCTGAAACGCAATATTTTTTCGTATTTTGACTTTTCTAGGCTCATATTTAGGCGTACAAAAATGGGCCTCGTGGCCTAATTTCTCCGCATGGTTATCAAATTCAAAAATTTTCCACAGGCTTATTCAAATCAACAAAATTCATAGCTTGAATAGCCCTGTAGTACCAGAAAGAGTTATCACTAAAAATGCACTTATTTTTAATAGTCATGTTTTAAAAATCGATTATTTTCATCGTAAAGATTTAGAAATAGACTATGTGGTATTTTCACAGCTTGAATGTACTATTTATTATCATAACTTATTTCTAGTCACTTTTTTCAATATTTCATCCTTTCAAACAAACATTTTTATCTACAGATCTTCTCTGAATATGGTCTATAAATGATCTCCAAAATTCTTGGTGGAGATCCTTTGATTCCAAGGATTTCCATGAAACGTTTGAATGGTTGTTTTTGTCCTTCGACTGAGATATTTATTCTCAAAAATGGCCAAAACGCAAAAAATGAGCTTGAACATTTTTCTGTAGGATTAGTCATTCAGAGTTCAAAGCTGACCGCATGTTTCATCTTTTGAAGATGCTTCCTCTAAAACTCTACTCAAAATAGAATATACAGTGGGAAACGATCAAGCAGAAGTAATCCATGTCCAGTAAGATCTGTACCTTTTAGATCTGTCTAAATTTGTAAAAATGAGGCAAGTCTTAATTAGATCAAGGTATTGTTATTCTCAAACTTCATCTAATCCTATGTTTAACACCTTTACTGATGAAAAAGTCAGCGTTTGGATAAATACAGAATATTTATTATAGATCAAGCTTTGATCTTTTAAATGTGTATTCACTTTTGAGCTAGGGGTGCGTATTTTCAAAGCTATGAAGCGCCAACGTGTTTGTACCACTAGTGGGTGAAATTTTATTTAACCGACATAATATAACTCTGCTTGGAAATGTAAACATTTTCAAAGTTGATTTGATCTTGAGATGATGTAACCCTTAACATCTGTCATAATAGAGCGATTCTGCAATAGAAAATCATTCCGTTTAGATTGAAATTATCGAACTATTGTGGATTTAGTCATTCTTCAAGGAAAAGCCTGGCCCGCGCAATTAAAATGTTCACTGAATACTTAACGATAACTATTATACACAGAATATTAGTCGATAATCTACATGAAAATACAGCTCACTTACAAGGGTTTAAAACAGTTGGTTTCAAGTTGAAACTTTAGACAAGAAGAAGATTTTATAGACAGACTTTTTTCGTTTATTTACGACACCTGCCTTTAAGTGCTTATTAAGAAATTGAGTATATCCATTTACTCTACTTCATTTTTAGGGTGGAAAATTTAACTTGACCTCTGCTTCTAAGAAGATGATATAATCTCTGACCCAACAAAATATTGAGATGATGAAACCATCTATTTTCATATTAGGTTGTTCATAAAGTAATTGCGTATTTTACTGGGTTTTTTTATCCACTTATAATTCTCCCACTATATCGAATGATAGCTCATTAGAAAGACAATTAAAGCTTCTCATAACTAGTCGTCATTCATTGCTGAAGTCTAATTAAAAAGAGCTGACTTTCTGGGAGGTTTTCTCCCTTTAAAAGCAATTTGACGTTACAGAAACGGCGAAAGAAATTTGTGAAACTTTTGGAGAAGTCTCGATCAACGTTAGAGCTGTTCAAGTTTGTTTAAGCAGATTCAGAAACGGATATTTGAGCCTTGAGATAAAAGATAGTCAAGATTATTGAGATTAACGACACCAAAACCCACGATTTACCAGAAGGATATTATGCGTTTGGTGGGATTGATGGGATATCAATGACTATGAGCAACTCCAAAATAGAAAAAGAATAAACTCTGAAGCTTATTGTAATCGGCTTTCATCTGTTGATATGAAACTACAGGTTTAATTCCCGGCATTAACCAATAGACAACCTCATTTTTCTTTGATGACCCAAAAAAATATCACAGCTCAATTCGTAGATAGAGGATATCGCTTCAGATTATCCTTCAAAACCCGATTAGAGGTCGAAACTTGGATTGAAGACTGTTTTAGGTCGAAGAGTTTTGGAGGAAAGGAATCGAAAAGCTCTCAGATCGTCGGCAGAAGGTGGTTGAAACTAAGGGAAATTAGTGTTTCGAGGATTAATTTCAAATAAATTTTTAATTTACATAAAATACGCAGTTTCCTTATGAACAACCTCGTATATAAGAGTTGCACACTTTAGGATAATATTTTCGTAATTCTCAATTTAACACTTTGATCCCTTCCAGTTGAGGATAGCATCGGATCAAATTCCGAATTCCTATCTCTCAACAGAGGCCAGCACGGTCTGGACAAAGTGATTTCAAGTCTTTCAACGCTGACAACAAGCCGAAAGAATATGCAAATTTATCAGATCAATAAGAGGTGCGTTCGATTAATGTTGTCCAGTTTATAACTGTAATTGCAAACACCTTACGAATGACCTTTACCGAGTAAATATTGCCCCCGTGCACATGAGGATAACATTTTGTTTTTATAACCAGCTGTGAATTTAAGAATATTCAAAAGTTACTTCTCGATACCCCCGAGTTCTAACCTTTAAATCTATTTATAAAAGATTTGAGTCGTTTCGATCGATCAATACTGAGCAATTATAGATTTTTCTTTGTTAATCCGAGTTAAATTGGGTTTGAAAATTCCTTTGAGAATCAATTTATTATCAGCGGTCGTTGATATAACCATCCTCCATCTAGTATCAAGTCTCTCGAGGCCACAGTAGACGACGAAGAGGAGACTAACCAAAAGAAGTGGCTAGAGTTCAAGAGAAAGACGCAGGTTGAATTCTCCTTCAACCCCACCACCGGCCTCCCGCTCGATATATCGCCCAAGTCGGCCAGTAGGTATGAGAACAATCTCAATTATTACAATCAACAGAACTACATTCTTCCGAATCAGCTCAGCAAGGAGAACGGCTTCCTCTCACAATTCCCGAGGTCTTCGGAGAAGCTCAGTCTTCGCAAAAAGAGAGAGTGAGCATTTCCTTTCCGTTATATTACCAACCAAATACCTCTTTGTGGGGTTCTTGAGACCATGTTCAACGAACCCCTTGTTTGTAAACTTTACCCACAACTTCACTTTGACCGGTCGTTATATTTTTAATGTGTTCTTAGACTTTATGTCTGTAAATCAACACAAATATCAATATGTATTGATAAGAGGGGTTAATTCAAGTTCTCTAAAAGTATTCAGCTATCAGAAGAGCATCGGAGGAAGATGGATATGATTCCATTGTAGAGAGAGAGAGAGAGGTATTCTGTTTTTATGCTTATGAAAAATAAAGCATTCCACACACAAAAGATACACCTAATATTGGATATAGAAGAGATAATGACGAAATCTACTTTTGCAGCTGAATTCAATGATTAACAAAGAAAACTAATTTTTTCTCTCTTTGCTCACAAAGATCTAAGTGTACGTTCATCGCTGGCCTGTATAATACATGCATCGTTTCGTATCTGTTGTGATTGAGATGAATTGAATAACGATTTATACTCTAGGTTTTTTGTATTTATCGTTGCCATAAGCAACAATCGATAATGGTGACAATGAAGCTCTCTTCTTTTGGCCAATAATAACATTTTAGATAGATACTTTTGAATAATTACTAATGATAAATGAGTTCCCTTTAGGATCTAAAAACAGATGCTAATTTCTCTCCAAGAACAGGAAAGACTGACTTAATGGGAATTCTCATAGAAAGAGTCAAAAACAATTTATCATTTTGTCATTCCCTATTTGGAATGTGATTAATGATAGCTTCCAGATAGCAGTACGACTCTCTACAAGTACGCGCCATACAAAAATACACGAGGTTGATCCCTTATTTTCCATTGTAAATGTCACGATTCTTGTGGATAGATCTGATGGCGATTCTAGCTGTCCAGCTGAGAATTAATTAGCGAGCGTGAATGTGATTGTTGCCTAAAATATTAGATGACTGAATCGATCTCATTCTCTTGTATTCTTACCGATTGCCTTGTAGTATCATGTACAAAGCCGTGCACTGAATATAAAATGTAGGTTGCCGTATTCATTAGGCTTGATAAGATTGCACAAATCTTTTCTTTTTATCTTGCTCCTCTAAAATTCAGATGTTCATCGTCTTTTCCAGATTTACGATCAATAAACTTGCTTCCTTCATGTACTTGAATAGTAATCAAGTGTCTAGTCTGTATTAATCAACAACCGATCTATCGACAATTGTTGAAGCTTTGCTTGCTTTGTTATTTGAAGCAGGTTTCAAGTTAATTATTATTTTTCTCTACACGCACAGAGTATATATCAATATATCACAGAGTATGCTCTCTCTTTAGTGTATATTTGATGACTAACACAATTGGCTTTACTGAAATTAGAAAATCACTAAATCTGAATTTTTGTTTTCTCGTGCTTGATATTGATTAGTTCCTTTTTCTAAATCGCTCGGGAAGGTTACAGCCTTCAAGGAGTCCCTTCTAAGAACATGGGAATGTTGAATTAACCTTCTAAAAATGCGATCTAGACGAGTTGTACATAAGAAAGATTAGGTCGAGCTGGTTAGATTTATAAACAATAAACCATCCATTTTCTTGTTTTAAATGGTGACGAAACTAATTAAATTTGAATATTCTCAAAATTTATATTTATTAATGTTATTATTGAGAAGGATTGAAAAGTTTTTATTATAAGAATACTCTTTCTATCAAGCTCCTTATCTTATAATTGTAGTAATTTTTTCCAAGTTATTGCATTTCATCTCTAACAACATGTTACGAAACAATAAATACAACAATTATGAATAAAATAATATACTATTTGAAACAAAATCTATTTGATTATTTAATATTTATTTTCAGACAAAAACAATTGACGATCAAATCGATTATTTATTTGGTCGACGATTTTTGATTGCCTCTTTTTTTAGAGGGTTATGTTGAATTGACTCTGATTTGTATAGGGCTTCTCTCGCAATGAAATCATCCACTCTTATGCTCCTTGATTCTTTATTCGTGTAAATAGGCCAGAAAATCTTATCATGAAATACCCATAGTAGCCTGTTAGTCCAAGCGCATTTGAATTTTTGTTTACTCTGAAGCCATAAATTTACTTCTAGTTAAAAAAAATCGAAAAAAGGGTTTTATTGAGCAGCAAATATTGAAATATACAAATCTTGAGGCTTTTTGGGTCAAAACTATATTAGGCAAGGAGCACAAACCCTTAAATCAACTATTTCGTAAGCAATTTGCCTAAATACCTAAAATTAAGTCGTTTGGAAAGCAGTGCTTATATTTCAATGGAAATGAAATTGCAAGATAGCATCTTGTTTACAGATTCAGATTTGGGAATAATTTTAGAGATTAATGCTTATTCTCATCATGTGATTCTTATTTAATACAGCAGATTGAAAATTCCTTCTCTCATTCCTACTGAATGTCTCTAACAAAACTTTCAGGAGACAAGAAACGCTTTTCAACTTATTCTCTTCATATCTTTTCTTGAGTTGACAAATCTCATTTTTTTAAAGGAACACGATACTTTGAGAATGAAATTCTAATTAAATATTTGAGGATTAAAGTCTTCACGACATGCTGAGAGATAAATATCATCATCTTCACATGACCTATCTTGTGAATTAAACATTATTGAGGATCTTGAAGCTTTTGGTATATCAAGTTTTCATTTTCCATAGTGTGACATGCAAGTTCAGATGCGAAATCTGCTCAAAGGACAAGTGCAACGGCCTTTCTGACCTTACCAGTCCCATTGCAATCTTCTCCTTCAACCAGTCGATCAGGAAAAGTAACTATGAGCGGATCGATGGCCTCTCCAAAACCTCGCCAACTGGTACAGCTCATTCGAGGTGAGATGTTCTAGACTAAATTCTTGCTTATTTTGGACTCTTCTGTTAGCGCAAGAAAAGTCTCATGTAATCTTTCTTCTAAATTTCCACATTTTTCATGAATGAAAATTAGACAATTAAAAACGACAAGTCAAACCTGAATTTTCGTCAGATATTGTTATTTTTTTAAAGAATTTTTTTGTTGATGATATAGTGAATTTCCGAAAAACACAATTTTGTTGGTTGTTCACAAGACATTTCCGTTTAATGAGGTATTAGGTTGTTTTTTAAGTTTGTTCGTTTTTTACAACCTCAGATTTCTAATTAAAATTTCGGTCACTTATCAATACCGTGGGAAAATAATACATGGCACATTCGATTTCTCATTAATCAAAGTTTATAAAAAACATATTTTAGATGAATAATTCCCATCATTATTGAAATATTCCATGTCGAGTCAAGTACTTTCCGACCTAAATTTTTGAGAGATAATGCTTTGTCTCTTTAAAAAACAGTATAATACCACAAAAAGTGCCGAGGATTGTATCAGTGCGAGAACATTTCAAAAATGGTTCGAAATGGTCATTATAGTTTCAAAGATCAGCCTCGATATGGGAAGGCCAAGATTAGTGGTCGACGACCAACTGAAAAAAATCTTAAATCAGGATACGCGTAAATCTGTTAGAGAATTATCTGAAGAGCTTAGATGTTCAATTTACGCTACTTTTAAACACGTCAAAAGGCTTGGATATGTCAACAGACTCGATTATTGGGTGCCCCATGAATGAACAACAAATCATCTTGCACTTCTTTGCTCGAAAAACATCAGGAATGCTCATTTTTGAACAGAATTGTAACATGTGATGAGAAATGGATTCTTGGAAATTGAATTCTGAACCACTTCTTTCTTCCTCTACAATCACCATGCCAAAAAAAATCTTGCTGTGTGTTTGGTGGGATCTGAAAGGCTTAATTTATTATGAGCTTCTCAAAACCAGGACAATGCACGACCACATGTATCTTTGATGACTCGAAAAAATATATCTGACTTGAAATTGGAGACAATTGACCATCCACCGTATTCCCCGGGCATTGCTCCATCAGATTACTACCTTTTCCAAGACCTTCAAAATCATTTAGGCGATAAAATCTTCAAAACCTGGAACGAAGTTGAATTTTGGGTTGAGTAGTATTTTGGCTCTAAGACCGAAGAATTTTTGGAAAAAAGCATAGAAAAGCTGCCAAATCGTTGGCAAGGAGTTATAGATTCTAATGGAAATTATTTTTATGAATAAATATAAATTTAAGCATTATTTAAATCAATTTTTGTTTTTCATGAAAATACGAACGAACTTAAAAAACAACCTAATATTAAAATTTCATATTTCCAACCATTTTCGTCAATAATTCTACTAATCGATAACAAGTGAACTTCGAAGCCTTTTCTTAGTTAATCCTGATATTCTCTAAAATTAAAGTCCGAAAAAAACATGTGAAACTTGTTTTAAACTTATTTTGAAAAAAATATCACTCGTGTCAAAAATAATGCCTTTTATAATTCATGGGAAAATTTTATGATTTTATTTGCTAATCAGCAGTTGAAGGTCTGTGTACTATTCTTGGTCATAAAAGCCGAGTATTCTAATCGAGTTGAAAATATCTTCTATAAATTCATAATTATTAGACAATTTATTTTTAATTTGGAAGAAACTCAATTTAATTACTTTCAAGCAATGAGAGGAGCATAAAACGACGACCGAATACACTCTCCTTGCGATCATCTACATCGTTGGATGACGCCAAGAGTCTCTCAACCGGTGACCTCGATCAACTCGACTTTGCAGCGTCAACAGACCTCTCGCTCAGGTCAACCAGCTCCGAGTCTTGCTCTCCCCTCGGAAAGAAGCCGAATCTGCAAAGCAACTCCTTCCAAGAGATCCAGTCGCTTTTCGCCAATTCATCGGATAAAGAGGTGCGGACATTGTCTTGTGAAGGCAAATCTTCAATTAGTGACGCTGGTGAGTGCCAAAAGCGCTGTTGTTCCTTCCTAGCGGATTTAGAGGCTAGCATTATGTTACGTCAAAGTTCTTAGTGACTAGGACCTACAAATGCGTTTGGAATAATTTTACGACATAATTAAACATGCATAATGCAGGGCCTTTGAAGAGTAGAAAAGTAAAGATTTTGTATTGCATTTAGCAACCATGACTATGGATGACTCTCGTGTGAAGAGAAGGGTCCCTCTGCACAAAGGGTCCCGGAGGAGGAAGTCTCAAGGGAGGCACGACTATATGCACTGCTCATGTCTAGGGCCGAGGCTCATTATTTCCCCTACAACAGTCTCCAACCATTTACTCATCAACTTTGAGGTGAGTCTCTAAATTGTTCATAAGCAATGAGACCTCTCATTATTAGAAATTATTTGCAACTTTGACAAATAATCACTATTTCTACCATAAGATTTATTGAAGATTTATGAAACATACCTCAGATTCAGAAGGCTTAGTCAGATAAGCTTGATAGCTGAAAATCTTTTGAATAAGGTTTACCTAAGATTAACCCGGGTACACCCAGGTATATATATGACTGAAAAATAGTTCAACTTAGTTTACTCATAACACAGGCCAGTACATGAAATATTTCCAACTTGTTAGTAATCTTAGGATGACCATCTTTAAATTTAAAAAACACAATGTCAAAGCTACATAGTTTGAGGACATAATATGCCTAATTTGACTTTGAGGACGGGGTGTGGGGCGCACATGGGTCTGAATTGGCGATGAAATTATCGACTAATGTCGAGTTGCTATTTGCTTGCACCAATTGAGTTGATGTGAGGATTGATTCGATTGAAGCAGAGCCAGGATCAGAAGGGGGCTTGTCGTCAGGGACTGGATGGGGCGCGTCAACTGGGCCAGGATCAGGGGGGGGACTCTTTGTCAGGAGCTGGATGTGGTATACTAGCGGGGGCTGGATACGGTACACTAGAAGTTGCTTGATGCGGCGCGTCAGGGGTTGATTTGGGGTCGGTCAGTTTTTTCACCTTCTTGAGTACAGCTCCTGCCTTGTGGCACTCAATCCCTACGAAGCTTTCTTCCAAGGATCTTTTCAGCACATAGAGGTGGCTTCTT
>KL567383.1:0-18583 GCA_000715275.1 Gyrodactylus salaris
GTACTTTTTTAACCGATATATAAGGCATGTAACAACTTGCTAAGTATGCCCGAAATATAGTACTTATTGTTGTTAAAGGGCTGCTCTTCCTTATTTCTCTCAAAAAAAACATGACGACCTTTCAAAATTATGCTAATAATTTATCGTTCTCAGAAGTACTATTAAAAGTACAAACCCATATTACTACAAATTTGAGTTGTTTATCATGAAACATGATTTGTACCCTCTCCTCCCCTTTTAATGAACAATATTTTGAACCCTATAATCATTGGTTCAAAATTTAATGTACTTTTCCTATTTATACTAAGCCGTTGTAAAAGTCTGATGAGAAACGGCGAAAATAAAGCTTGTTTACTGTTGAACCTTATCTCCAAAAACCAAATCATGTTTCATGATAAACAACTCAATATTTTTGATGAAATTCGGCTCCTTTCTGCCAATAATTTATATTTATTTTCAAGTTAAATTGATGTTGTTTCTTGAAAGATAATCGTGAATTAACTATTATATTGTATCTCAGTTAAGCGAAATTACCAATGTTGTTGGTTCGTGGGGTACTACACACTGAGGTGGAGAGGCCACATGCTCAAAATTAATTAAAACACTCTCCTCTTGTGGACTTGTTAGTTAACAGTAATAGTGATACTTTGAATTTTCCTAAATGTGTACATTCAAAGTAATTTAGAGAAATGAACACACCTCCGCGGATGAATTGTACAATCGCCTCTCGATCATACTCAAGATCATGTCCTTTCTTTTGCTTTGCGTGAAGACGTTGTCATCAAATTTCATTAGCGCCCATGAGGAATTGAAATCGGAACGAATCTGATCGATGTTCTAGAAGAGAAAAAGTTTATTGAGACGTCAAAAGTTGATGCATTAAAAAATTGGCCTAGTTTGAGTGTAAAGTTCTTCTGTTCCTTCATTTCAAATGGGAGTTGTGAATAGAAAAAGCATTCTGACCTTAAGAAAAGGGCAGAGTTTAATGAATAATAAACTGCAAAATATCAAGGATATGCATTGTATATTATACAAGGAAGGCAATAAGCAGAGCTCAAATGGAGTATCCCAAAGGAATAATGACCTCTAGAATTTGATTAACGCATACAAATTCCCAATGGACAGATATGGGAATCCTATATCAGATAAATGTTCTTTTAAAAAAATTACTAAGCATTTACATTTTAGCTGACAAAAACTCAAATAGAAGAGAAATAATAATTTCCTAAAACAAGGATGAAATATCAGGGAATTTGAAAGTACTTCTCCCGAATTTCAATGTCTCCGATTCATCTCGTATGACTTTCGTTGCGAGATATTTGCACAGATTGAGCTTGATAGTATGGTCAAAGGGTTTAATAATGACCGGTCCAAGTGAATAATTAAACGTGTGTTGAGTGTTAGACAGTAGGGTGGGTAGAGTATCTAACTCGAAAACAGTATTTTCATATATAAACTCGTAAAATAACAATCTAATGTTCAATTTTATGATTCAAAAGTCAATGATTCTTTAGAATATAATGAGAAACACCATACTCAAAATTCCGATTCATTAGCAATCAAAAAAGATATATTTTCTAATTTTGAAACATAAAATTAGACATGAGATTGTTATTCGACGAGTTTTTATATGAAAAAAAGAGTTTCAAGTGGAAAGAAGGGTGAATTATGTTATAGAATATGCTATTTTACCATGTTAGCAAGCTATTCAACGAGCATTTTTAGTAAGACAGTTTGTTTCGCTTTGAACGTAAACATGGGTGGACAATTTCTTTCTTGACTTAACCACGTAAGATTTCAGAAAATCTCTGTTTTTTAAAACTGAAGTTCTTTCAAAGATCTTACTGGTTATTGAAAGTTATTTCAAGATATTTGAAAAAGAATAGAATATATGCTCCAAGAGTATCTTTTGCTGCTCTGCTTATCAAGCTTCAGTATCCTTGCAAGCATATGAGGTTCAAGATCGAAAATAGTAATTATTCTGAAAGCCTCTTCAAATAGACAAACAGACACATCCATAAGAAGATGCGTAAGTATGCAATTTTTAATCAGCTACTAATTCACAGATTTTTGACCTCAAGATAAGAGTTGATTCCACTCACTAGAGGATTGAAGACTCCAATTAACATTCGAAGTATGTAATCTCTTGAACACTTTTCTTGCGACAACATATGATTGACTACAATGGAAATCTGGAAGATTGATAAAATGACAATGTCCGTGAGACGAGATGAATATTGAGAAGCACAGATTTCTGAGAGGGTCATTTTGTCTTTGATTGTTTTGAAGAGACCGATTGTAGGCATATCTCTCGGTGCTTTTTCTAGTTCCCATATCTTTTCTTTTGCTATCACTGGATCTATTTCAAAGTACTCTTGACTCTAGAGGGGTTTATTTTTAATTACATAATATGGTACTTTTAAAATGGAAAAAAGTTCATTTCTACCTTTTGTGTGTACAGACTCATGTAGATAATTAGCCTATAGAATTTGAGATTAAAAATAAGCTTACCTGATTGGAGGAGAAGTCAAATGTATAATCTTTTTATGAGAAGTTCTGTGTCGGAATCCGAATTTTTGTTGTTTAAATTGACACTCATCATGCAAAAGTTTGCACAGGAAGGACTTATGACTAAATTTTTAAACACAAATACTATTTATTAGTGAAAACGTATTGAGAAATGCTACAGTTGCTGACTTTGGAGATAAAGAGTATAAATATTGGGTAACTCTAGTGTCGGATGATAATTAGTGTGCCTTTGTCTTGGAAATTATAATCCAATCAGATGAATTATGAGAGATTTCGATATCAAAAAGGAAATATTATTTGAATTTATTGAGACAAAATAAAACTCACTTTAACAAGGTCGTAGAATAGGTTCTCAAAGGAGCTGAAAATTGATTTCTTGAGTTCGATCGTCTAGAGAGATATTTAAAGATTAATTTTAAATTCACAATAATCTATGATGTAATCTGGTTAGTTAATGAGGTTATTTGAAAAAAACAGCAGTGGAGAAAGGCAGATATTCATAATTTTAAAATTGTCATGTCGCAGTGAAATTTCGTGTTCCCCGAAGATCAATCATACTTTGAAAATTTGGCGCTCATTTTGGATACGCACTAAAATAATCGTGAGCTGAAAATAATATTCTCTGAACTAATTTTCATTCATTCTTGACGATTCAATTTAAATCTCAATGAACGAATTCTACAACCGTTCAACTTCATCAAAAGATAGATTTTCATCAAAAGAATACGTTAAAAAAGTCGGAAATTTGTCTTATTACATTGCGTGAAATTGAAAGGAGATAAGTGTCCTGCGAAATTCAAATCTTTACAAATTTTCAAAGTAGAATTGAGTTTTTTTTATAATTTCACTACGAATTATTGACCAATCAAAAGTGCTCATGATTTGTGATGAATTTCTATTACATTCTTCAGAAGTATGTTTTTCTTTTAGAAATATTAATGATAAATTAAAAATTTTGTTCAAAATTTTCGACCACATTTATTAATTTTTGATTATTTCAAGAAAATAAAGTTTGAATTGAATTCAAATTGCAATAAACCTTGAAAATGATTTAAAAATAAGATTTTCAGAATTTAAAATGTACAAGACATTTTTTCGACCCAAGGGTCCAAGACAGTTTTATCAATTTTTACTGAGATCTTTGATTAAAATAGAAAGACGAAGAATACATTCAAGACAATGTGTTGTTCTACTAATAAGTCATGAAAAATATTATAGCAGCCAATGAGAATCCTTCAAAATTGATTTTATGCCAAACTCTACATGTAAGAAACGCAAAATTGAAATTTAATCAAACCACCGCACCTTTTGAGTAGTAGACCTGTTTATCCAGAGAATAAATTGTTTTAGCAAGGTGATACAATGCATTTTTTAAATTACGCCAAATTGAGGATCAAAAAATTATGAAATTGAATCGGTTGTTGAAACGATAAAAGAGATAAATTGAGTGAGTTATATTTGAAATATGAAGTCGCGACGCAAAGTCTTGTTCGTCAAAAGATGTTGCACTAGATAATCACTTACTACTGTATCACCTTTATTTTCAGAGTAGGATTAATCCTTAAAAATAACAAAATATAGATTTTTGTATAACCCTTGTTTAATTGACCCAGAAATAAACTATTCTTAGAATTTGAGTTTCTAAACATGAGGGTCAACGCCACAAGTGTGAAGGGGAACAATTCTCTACGCCATCACATTATGTGAAGCTGAATAGCTCAAGGCGTGAAACGGAGAAACTCACAAAAGGGGTTGCTTCATTACGACCAGTTGGAAGGATTTCAATGAGTTCACTCTGAAAGAGGTTGCAGAGGTTATCTTTCCAGAGAATCGTGGTAAGTCCTATTTTTATTTGGCTATTACCACTTCCGATGGCAGTAATATAATCGACACATTTCATCAGGGCATCTGCAACCTTTATCATGTCCTGATGGGAAAAATGAAGAGAAAATTATTTCTAAATCTATTTCTTATCTCTTAAACAAACTTTTTATCTATTCATTTGTCAGATTGCATTCTTTTCACAAAATAAACCTCATCTAAATGCTAATTAGAAAACTAATTCACTCATGCCTTTGCATCATTCGGGTCAAGAAGAGAGACTCAAGATTTTTGTCTGAAATCATTGAACGATGGGGCTGTTTCACTCTAACTAACCATGAGTCGATAAATCTCATGGTTATCCTTTAGAAATAAAAATTATTGGATCGATTCTATGTAAGAAATGACATAAATCATCATATTTTTGCATATCCTTGGAGACGAACTAAATTAGATATGCAACATTTCGCATATTTTTATAAAAAAGTTCACCTTTTTCGCTTCTTTTTGAGTTAAGCTTGCACCCTGTCAGATTATTATCTGGTGATGGCTGAATGACGTGGGAATCTAATCACTTGATATGTGCTTTTATTCCAAGGTATAGGATAAACCAGTAAAGGTTACTTTCAATGTATAGCGTAATTTCTTTCGTAAGTTAAATGATTAATGTTTCAGACAGCTGGGAAAATTTTGTTATTTCAAGAAACTACTGAAAATCGGCTACTCTATGTATTTAGCAGTCGTGATATAAATTAGATATGCACCATTTTCTTATGGCTCAACTTATGACAAGGGCTACGAAATTCATATTTAAATTATGCATATTTTAGACAGGAATTTGTCCGGATATGCATATTTTGAGTAGCCCTACTCATGACTATTGAGAAACTATTTAGTTTTCATAGAGAACTTGACTTGCATTTTCTTCATATTTTGCATTAAGATCCAGACAAGCTTCCCATGCCGATCCGGTAAACAGGTGATCCAAGTAAATTGTCAAAGGTATTGAGTTGTAGAGATGTTTGTAATAATCTGGAAGAGAGTTTTATTTAAATTACGTAGAAATTTTATCATAAGTAAAAGCTAATCATTATTATAAAATGCAACTTTTGATTTAAACATGTCTCCATAAGAGGATATAAGGTATAGAGTTTATATAATGATAATTTTGATTTTATTTCTCAATAGTTGTGAGATAGGGAATTATTCTATTTTTCAATAACAGTTAATAACATTTTAAAAGTATGCAAGAAAAAAGAAACCCTATAAAATAAAAAATTCGGCCATCTCATCTCATGGTATTCTAAATCTCATGATGTATAATTGTTCAACTATTCTGAAGTTGAGCAGGTCATTAGTAGGGTTTCTGTTTAGAGCACCAAATTTTGACCGTATTCCTACTGTTCAACATCGTTTGCACAGTCTAAGATGTTGTTTGATTGCAGGCCTATCATTATTTTCGTGCTTCTTTATTTCTTATTGGTAGTCTTCTCGCAGTGTTGCCAATTTAAGTCGCTCCGCATTCCTCATTGAATTTATAGAGAACGTTATTGTTCTCTTCCACCTCAAGTTTATCTTTGAAGACAAGGTCGAAAATTTTGTGAGGAAATCGATGGACAACCGAATTTCGTTGTAATGTTGTTTTATTTATAACCCTCTCTTGATATCCTTCGAGAACCATCACTTTTGTAGATAAGTCTGACGAATATTTTTCACTCTGTTGTTGCATACAGTTTAAGTGAAGAGTTTATACATCCAAAAATGAAAATTCTCTGTTTGTAGACAATTAAAACATTCACAGAAGCAATTTTCACACGCCACAGCGTAATGAATTGAACAAGGATAATTATTATATTTGGAGCGCTTTTTGTAAATCTTTTATCCGAATTTCTCTGACCGATGATTCACCTTTTTCCAGTAACTAATCTTCTCATGTTTTTAGGATATTTTTGAGCATAAATAATTGTTCAATTAGTTCTGGTTTTCTTAAACTATCATAGAAATCAGTGTGTAGAGATGATGACCAAATCTCATGCGTGTAGTTTCGTCACAGTAATAAGTATTCAATCTTTTTACAATCCTCAAATACTTTTTTGAGGCATTTTCTGATTTGTACAGCGATTGGCAGTTACGAGATCAATGAATTACGAATTGGCCGTAATTTTTTTCTCTTGTAGGCTCCAGAGTTCTTTCCATTTTGCTATCGAATCTTTTTCTAAAGCCTTTAATAAACCTTTTTATAATACAATATCTTGAAAACGACATATATACCCCCAAAATAATATCTAACAATAATAACAAGAGTATTTTATGAAGCAAGCCTTGTTTATTATAAGCGAATATTTAAAAGAATATTTCAAGTTTAATTGATACTCACACCCCCCCACTTTCCCAACAAGGGTTATAATCATAGAAATCTACTCACCAATCAGTTCGTAAGATAAAGCATCACTCTTGGCGCTGTCTGTACACATACCAGTATTTATATTGGATAACCAAGCAACGGAAATATTTGTTGAATAAGACCAACGGGATAGTAAATCCTGGAACACTCCTAGAATACGGTTTAATAAAGAGATACATGGCCTAAAATATAAATAAATGTTGCCGTATATTTGATGAATTAGGAATTAAGCTTAATTCTTAGAATATTCAATGAATCAGTAAGCTCCCATTAAATTCTATGAACGTTAATTATTATTAAACCTAATTAATTTCAGTTTAAACTATCTGCAGAAGTAGCTGTGTGAGGCGTCTATGGTTAAAAACAACTGATATCCTGTTTTATTTATATCCGCAAGTTTTTTAATTCGGAAAAACAGAAATTAGTATTAAAATTACGTTAAGATAATCAACTCACTCCTGCCATTCTCGAGAATTAACTTCAAGTTCACTCTTGTCTTGCAATAATATTTTTGTTGCTTCAAAACGGGGTTATTACCGAAGTCAAAATCGTTCTTGATCAAAAAGTTTTTAAGCAAAATCAGCTTCTCAAGAATAGCCAAATTTCTCCTCAGAACGTCCTGGACTCTTGTATAGACTTGGTCCTTGAGAATAGATTGGAACTTGTGCTTTTTCTAGATAAACATGAGAAATATCAAAGCCCGAGATGTTTGTCATTTTCAGGACCATTAACAATTTTATATTTCAGGAAAGAAATTTCTATCGCCGCATATTTACAAAGTAGTAGTTCCCCCTTTTTTGAGAAAATGAGTCTACATGAAATGATTATCCCACAGAATACATGCTTCTAATTAAACTGTATACTTCATTATCTAAAATGTGAAAAGCATTTAACTAAACAAGTTTTAAAATACAAGTTTTGGCGCATTGGCAATTATTAATGGTCACTGAACAACATCGGAAACTTTTTTTTCACAAATTCTCAAAGAACTTACTTTGACAAGAATGCTTGAGATGATGCTTTTCATAACAAAGGCAGAGAAGAGTTGCTCAGACTCACAACAAGCCTTATTGATCAAGTCTATTGTATTGAGGAGGACGTCTGAATCAGAAAGTTCATTGACACCGGATTCTAAAGTTGAGAAAGAGTTTAAAAGTGAGACAATATTTTTTATTTGGTTAAGCTGTGAAGTTCATTTGCTAAGTGGGAACACATCATTGAAGATGAAGGAGTGGGATTCCCAATCAAAAAGATAATAATATTTGATATGGGGGTTTGATGCTTCCCATCTAGAAGTAGCTTTCACATCCCAGAGTTCCCGGAATTCAAAACCCGCCATTGTTACAAATATTATAATTCTGTCGATTGGGAGTCCCGCATTTGCCGCATCTTCAATGATGTGCAAAATACTGAATAAATTATATTTAAAATGAATTTAAATTACTTGATGAGTCTTGGTGTTCTCGAAAAGTTTTATTTATCATTCGATAGAGGAATTCTTCTAGAATTACATGGTTTTGTAGAACGTTGGGCAAATTCTTTCTGGACAACCACCAACAGAGGAAGGATTTCTTGATAAAAATGATTAATATTAAAAATCTAATAAATCTCGCCTTTATCCAAATTATCTCCAAATTTTAACCGCTAAGAACAAAACAACTGAATTCGTTATTTCACAGAACCTTCTTCAGCAACTTGTCAAGAAAAAGAGTAAAATTCTTTATTTCACTCACCATATATGGTTTTCTAAAAATATGGTCTTAAAGTAACTCAAAGGCTTTGAAACAAGTATGCCTGTGAATATTTCATGACTGCTCTTATTTTGGGTATGAGATAAACCCATTTGACAAACCCATTCTGAATCTTGTGTGAGCTTCAGCATTGACATCTTGTCCATGAAAGTGTCAAGGTTTTCTCCATTCTCGATTGTAATCAAACTTTTGTATATGCTTTCACCTAAAAAGAGTAATTAATCCTTCAAGGTTTGTGAGCGTTAGGGCATAACTATTGTGTAGCTATTGATTCTGCTTTAATTTGAAAAAGTTGTTCATAAATCATGCTTTATGCAAGATAGATTTTGAAAAACACAATTGAATTTTTTCTCAAAATCTATAGAAGCCCAATTTTGCGATAGTAGTCAAAATAAATTGAAAAAACATCTTATGAATTAAAGCTTCCATAATAGATTTCAATTCAGAATATTTTACACTATTAAATACCAGTGTCAGGATTTTTGCGTTTCTAGGATACTATGTACTTAGCTGAAAAGTTCTTATTGATCGAAAAAATCTCAAGTAAGAGTCCACTAAAATGATTAATTAGCAATCAAAAATATATAATTTTTGCTTACTTTTGAAACACGAAATTAGAGATAAGATTTTAATTGTACGAATTTATGAATGAAAATACGGTTTTCGAGATACTATAAAAAATGTTCCACCCTACATCCCTAGTGGTATCGTTATTTGAATAAAAATAACACATCTTATGAGCAACATCACTGATCAAGGGACAGATCAAAAACTGATGAATACAGTGAGGTTTGCTAGTCGATGAATGGAGCATATTAGAGGTCACTGTTAGCAACGGTTAGCAGACACCTAAATTCAGTTTTTCCATTTCAAGATACTTCCTCCACTCTCATTGACGTAAACCAATCAAATAGTAAAGTTCGAAATGGATCCAAATTCTGCTAGAATATTCTAGTGACATTCCCATTCATTGATTAAGGATATAAAGAATTAGAATCAATCCTCAAAAAGATGACCTTTATTTTACATCATAGCCCTGAAGATATATATAATGTTGAATCTCGCTAACCTATTCTAACGAGATCATCTTCCGAGAAGCAGGAGACCAGATCGAAACTAGTCACGTCATCAATATCAGTATAGGAGAACAGACGAAAGAGCAAAGAAGTTGGAGCCTTATTCATGATTGTTGTACGAGAACCGTCATTCTCTCTTTCCTTGATCAAATCCATGTAGCAGTTTATGATGAAATCAAAATTGGAAATTTCGTATTCAATAATTCCAATTGTTCCCTTAGAATTAAAGAATTAAGCGTAAA
Source organism: Gyrodactylus salaris (assembly GCA_000715275.1). Lineage (NCBI taxonomy): Eukaryota > Metazoa > Platyhelminthes > Monogenea > Gyrodactylidea > Gyrodactylidae > Gyrodactylus > Gyrodactylus salaris. Next base: position 9,824 of record KL567383.1, read on the forward strand.
ATTGTATAATAAACTAAAGTAACACTTTATTTGATATGGAATCCGTTGATTCATAAATTAATTCTCAAACCTTATTGGCGGGGATTCTTTTACATTAATGACTGTATGTAATAAATAATTACTAATAATTGACATGTGTCATTCTAGTGAATACAATGTATTGTGAATGTTTTATTGAGTGTGGGGCAGAGAGCTGAATGAAAATCGCAATTTAAAAGAAATCTGTGATAGTTAGAGCGTTGGATTTTTGCTAGCAACACTCGCGACCACATAACGGATGGTTGTTGAAAACTTGATCAAAATCCGTAAAGAAGTTTCTGAATTTATCTCAGATTTGTAATTTAGATAATTATTATATACTCTAGTATTTAGACCATGTTAGACGTAATTTGTTGTAAAATTTAAAATTATTATTTAAACGGTATTTATTGACTGAAAAAACTCATAATTAAAAACTAACACTAAAAAATGACTCAATTCGGATATCTATGATGTGCAAATTTTTTGGGATTTCTACAAGCTTTGAAATGTGCTCACTTTGAACACCGTCTTGTCGATCCCCTCTTTCGAGGGTACTTGAATTTGATCAAGTTCTTCCAGAGTTTCGCAACAGGTTTTAGCGTCATGAAGGAGAAGTTGAGTCTTTCTAAAATCTTCATCTCCTGTATCTCGCTTAGAGCTCGAAGCTATCAAAAGACGTAATTAATTTAATTTAAGGAATCAAGGACTAAAATTCTGCTTTGCTTTCAGGAAATCTCTAGTTAAAAGTGTTGCTAAAAGATTACATACCTTTGCATTTTTCAAAGAGTTTTTCAAGCAAACTTGAATTGATATTATCACCACCTTTGTGCTTCATCTGTTCATTAGTGAGAAGTGATATGAGAAGATTGTGAAAGGTTGAATAGCGGTTAACCCTTAAAAGGTTATCAGTAATTCGTTCCATGAATAGATCTGAAAATAGGAAAAAAAATATTTCAAGTAAGAATTTAAACGAAAAGCGCCTACAAATTCATTCAAAGATTTTCATAGTAAAAAATAATTTGAGAACCAATTAAATTTGAGTAAGTTTCTATTTTCTAGCTGAAAAGAAGTAGTAAATTAACTATTTAGTTTTTTCAAAAAATACTGAATATTAGAAATAAGACATCTTCAAGAATCTAACCGTTATCAATTTGCAGTTCAGTGTATTCCTTAAGAATTTGATGATGTTCGCCTTCAATTACTTGGTCCTTCTCTTCGTTTTGGAATGATGTAGCCACTTTGCTTATGTAGTCGAAGAGAGAGAATTTCACCCGAAATAAGTGGCCCTGATTATCGGCCAATTTGATGTAACGGATTGAATCACTAAAATGAAATTAAAGTTAATTCGAAAAATCCCTAGCTCAGAAAGCTTGAAGTGACTCATTATAAAAAAAGATTCATTGAAAAAATTATAAATTTTCGTGTACTCACCGCGATTCCTCTTCGACCGTTATCCATAGAAGGCTATAATTCTGTGACGGCAAAGCCGTCGACAAGATGACGCTCCCCTGTGGAATGCTGATGACTTGCAGATGGGAGCGTAACTTGTCTAGGACCACAAGAAAGTTCACTTCCCCAAGCGTGACATTGGAAATTTCCAGGAAGGCTATTTCAATCTCACGATATCCTTTCAACATATGCACACATGTGCCCTGGGTTGTGTCGATGACGAGGATCCTGGCTAGGCTATCGTGTACACAGAGCCAATGGTTGTTTTGTGAGATGGCAATTGGATTTCTGGAGGTAATCTTTCTCTTGACATCCGCTATGGCATAAATCATCTCCGAGGTGTAGACATCTTCGAGAGTGTCGAGTGCCTCACGAGACCACTCGCAGATTGGAGCGGTGTAGCGGGCACCGGCACTTGCCCAGACTATTTCTCCGTTGTAATTTACTTTTCTGGAATATCATTTTTAGAAGAAGATGGGTTAAAGAGATCACATTTTAGCTCACTTCGAAGCTCTTTTATCACCGAAGCTGGGTCAGAGCAAAAAATCTAAATCTTTCAATGACCTTAAAGATTCAGGACATTTTCAAGAAATGTATGGATATAATCCATTGTTTGGGACTAGGATTTAAGGCCGATAAATGTTTAAAACAAATGAAATATTTTTCTGTCAAGATTATATGATGCTCAAGCGTTCCGTTCGAGTAATTTCTTCTATTATTTATTTTTCCAACATCACATGATATTTTTGGGCCTTCGATATTAAAGAAAAGAGATCAACTCCGATCAAAGATTTCTTAATCTTATCTGAAAATCAGATTCGATTTGTGAAAGGACTGACCTTAAGACTTCTGGCCTGACTTTAACTCAGTCTCAATTATGTGTAAATCAATAAATTAAATCTATGAAATTCATTGCTGTGCCTGTGTAATCTCGTATATTATTTTGGGGATCGAAAGGGTAGAATGCTATTTGAAAACAAATTTTAGATCTGGAAGGTCATTAAAACCTTGATATTTTTATTCATGAAAAAAATAATTTTATCTTTACGTGTTTATAATAAGGGCGGGTATAGAGAACCTTGTTCTCACAGCCAATATATATTCTATCGTCAAAAAATCAATAAGGGCGTAGAAAGCCTAAAATAAGTAATCTTTAAAAATTCAGATTCCCTCTCAAAATTTCGGTAGATTCAATAAAATTCAATTAATTTTAAAATCGAATTCAAATAAAAATTTTGAAGAAAAACCTGATAACATTTAACATTGAAAAATCTACAGACGAAATCAAAGCCTCAAATGGCTGATTTCTTAATGTTTAAAAAACTTAAATTTTGATACGTAAAATAGAGGAGTTTTTGGAGATTTGAATTTTTTTCTCAATTTTACAAATCGAAATCTCAGTTATCGTATTCCGATGTTGGATTTTAAACCCAATTTGCTTATTTTTCTAAAATTAATGCTTATTTCTGGCAGCCCTAATTATCAGCGTGATATTATAGTTTTCAAAAAGAATTTGAGCTTAAAATTGATTTTTTTACAACAACAAAAATTGACGAAAACAAGCTAAAAGTGAGGCAAAATATTTGCCTTTTCTCACCTGGCATAGTTGAAGAATGCTCCAATGGTGGAGTTCTTCAAATTGGACGCGAACTTCTTCAGAGAGAACCGACTGTTGTCAACAAAGACCGAGTTGAAGCCAATCGAAGGGGAGGACCCAAATGTAAAGAATTGTATCTCCTCAGTTGGAGCATCCGGCATAGTGACCCTCCCCGTGGATATTGTCCGAGTGACCAAGTGATCGAATAGTCGCGGTTTATTACGACCCATCGGCACGATGTTACAGAGGGATTCATTCTCCGCAGTCTTTATTCTGCGAAAGTTCAACTTTGTACCTTGCCTTATGGCCTCACCAGCCAGTATGAGCATGGCCAACTGGAGGGTTGCTGTCAACTCCTCTAGCTGCATTTCTATGACGAGGGTTGAGTAGAGGAAGAAAATGTATTTCCTGCTCTTTGTAGTTTCTGTGCTGTTAATTTTGCAAATCTTCAAGACACTTCCGTTTGAGAAACGGAGTACAAGCAATTTATAGCCAAGCTGAAAAATTTAGGTTTATGAATAAGAGGAGGTCGTTAGAAAATCCTGTGCTTTTTTTCCAATAAGATAGTTTCACTTTTTTAGGAAAGCCAGATACTCACTGTCTTGCTCTCAAAATATGATTGAACCCAAGTTTCGATCTCAGTACGATTATTGAATAATGTTTACCCAAGACAATAGAAGGTTAAAAAACTCAAGGTAGAATGTCCTGAAATTATGGAGGAGTCCCAAAATTATTTTGAAATTTTCTTTCTCATCTATAGAGACACATAAGGGTCTTGCGTTGACTTGATGAAAAATGAATTTCTGCCTATTGGCGAAATACGAACGGAGTTTAAAGATTATTTTGTTAAGTTCACGACAATAGACATCGGATTGTATTATTTCATGATAAATTAAGCCTTTCATATCCCAGGAAACACAAAGCATGACCTTCTTCTGGCATGGGGACACTCGGAGTCAGCCTTGGACCAACAAGAAAATTACATTTTTCATGTCTATTGAGGGGAATTCCGCAGTATCTTTAAATTTTGTGACTGTCAGTCATTTCATGAAAAAATCAGTCATCGATTTTATTCATAGATTTCAGAGTTTTCATATGGAGAAATGTTCGAGAACTCTGTCTCTCGATACTGAGCTTTGACCTTCCAGATTTGTGAACACTTTAAAGAATGAATTTTCCTATTCTAAACCTTGCAAAAAGGATTTTGGACAGCTCTGGCATTAACTTAGTCTTCCCACATCTCTTTGGTGGATTTTATGGCATTTGTGCCTTTTTTACAATAAGGAGAGAATCATTTTATGGAATTTTTGATTTCTATCTTCTCACTCATCTTTAGAGCGACCAAATAAGGCACCAAAATGAGTCAAAAATAGGCAGTCAAGATAAAAAAAAAGGCATTTATATAAGAAATGTGAATGAATGCTTTAATTTTGATGAATTATTACATTTTTAATCAAATTTCAAATAACACAAAATAACACCATTGTAGACAGTCATTCTACGTAGTGAGAATATTTTTATCAGCAGAAGGCTTTCTAACAAGCTTTAGAATCTTTTAAGAAAATGCCTATCCAGCCTGACAATGAGACTATCAATGAGAAATCAACTATACAAGCCTTTGTTTTCTTACACTAAATAATTTAGTTTATGCTTAAAGTACGGGATTGAAATTAGGCAAAATAAGGTGGCAAAAATATACATTTGTAACTTTTTGGCGCTAGAAAATTGTTCTTGGCTTTAATTGCTATTCAGCTTGTAAAATAATTTATTTTGTGGCATTTGGTCGCCCTAATAATCATCTAAGAACTTGATTTCAGCGAAAAATTAAGCAGAATACAGAAATTTGATTGGCTATTGAGATGTTTTATTATGCATAGTTTAGGAACTATTAATCTTTCCAAATATCCACATTCTAAAGTTCTCTTCTACGACTCAGAATTCGATTTTTTTTTCTAGATCTAAAGCTCTTAGGCTTAAATGGTTTCTTGAATATGAAATATTATAAAATTTGAAACATGTTTCAAAAACGGAATACATTTTAAATAGATTACCTCGTTAAAAATGTGTATAAATCCATCACTTGTCCCGACTAAGAAGGCAGTCCAGCTAGGTAGATGATTTGAACCTCTATGAAAGAGAGTTACATGAATTTTTTGAGTCTTACATAAATATTTCTGGTATTATTTCCACATGAAGTGAAATTATTTCACTTTCTAAATGCATCTCATGGAATAAATGATAAGTTTTTTTGGAAGAGTCGGCTAAATATTATAAACTCTTGTTACTTCTGAAGATGAACAAGGAAGAATTTTTGGAAAATAAAATGAAATTTCGACATTGTGAAGAAATAATCAACTTGAAATTAGATACTAAAGGGTTATTTCACTCATAAAGTACTTTCATGATCTGACGTCTTTATTTCATCCAGAGATACTTTAACACCGAGTTCTTGGAGAACTGTCATTCTTAGATAAATAGATAATCGAATAAAATTAATTTGTAAGTGTTGATAAATAAAAGTTTTTCTTTCTCTCTTTCGTAAATAAAAATTGTGTTTTAGTTGCGGTAGATAAAAATATTTTGAATTTGATTATCATTCATTTGATTGCTCATCTATCAGTTCCACACTCTGATCAACATTTGGCTTGAGCTTAACTTCATTTTCTATAAAGATTTGAATGAAAGATGATTATTTAGAATGTTGACTACCGTGACTTACTTTTAGTTGAAATATCAAAACATGTCTTTCCGTTGCATCTTTCAAAGCAGGCAACTTTTTGGAAGTAGAAGATCATAACAATTATTATGAATAAAATAAAGATTACTGATCCTAGGAAGTACCAGGTACCTTCAGGAACTAAAAATGTAATAAATTTAGAGTTCTATTCAACCTGTCAGTTTAATTTCTAGTCCTATTTTTAAGATAGATAATATCTATAAGATATATAGAAAATTTAAACGCCAATCAGCTAGCTCTCATCAGTAGAGCATATGTTGAAAAGAAACCTTAATACCTTGGTAGAGCTGGCTGATCGGTGTTAAAAAGTTCAATATATATCTCAATAACTCTAACACGCTAGTTTTCCTAGCTAGAGGTTCATTAGGAAAAAATATATCCCATTTTTAATAAAGAATAAATATTCGCGATAAGAATTATGGATCTAAAAATAGATTAATTTGGGCAAAAGACTTATTTTACTTGGAGGGGCTAAATCTTTTTATCATGAATTTTCATCGTATTGGGTACAAATTTTAGCCAAAATTGTCATCAAAAACTATAATTCTAACAAAGTTGATGCACTTTGACCTGTCAAAACCTTTTATAAACCTCATTAAAATCAAATTAATAGGGAAATTTGAAAATAGCTCACCAGAACTGAGAATATGAACTTGATCAATGCTACTCGTATTATCAGATGGGCTCATTCTTTCTATGGTTTATGTAGTGTGAGCTTTATGTTAACATAAGCAAAGCGAATGGAAGAGTAGAAGAAATAGAGCTTATCATATTTTGTCATTCTCTTCTCTAATGTAGCTCAATAAATCTAGCCATTTTTTCAAACTCCCTCCTCATTGGTTGAGAGAGAAAAGTAGAGAAAGACTGTTGTACAAACACTCATTGAGATATACAAATGCGATTTCAATGAAGATGTATGAGTAAATCATCAATTTCTTATGCAAATGCTTCCTCTAACACTGAAAGAGTCTGTTCAATAATTAATTGATACTTTTGGTAGTGGAATAAAGATGAATATTTTTTTGATAGAAATGATCAATTGTGAGGACAAAATAAAGAACTTTTTATTAGTGGTATATTTGTTACAGTCAATGTGTGTAAGTATGTAATTCTATAGAATAACTAGCCATCCTATAGAACACCGTCGTTTTGTATAAAACATTTAAATTTATACACATTGACTGAGGGTAATAAAATCCCTACCCTTTTCACACATTGACCGGTCAGCTTGTTTAATTTTTCAAGTGAATTTTTTGAGTTTTTATGGGGGCATAATTTCTCTTAAAACTTTTTAATTTGACCTATTTACTGAATCTTTTCATTGATTTTTGAGATAAAAACTTTTTGATTTCTGTGACATAACTGGTAATAAAAATGATGCATATTCTTCGGTTGGTTAAAAGCGTTAACTACTGTAGAGTCTACACTCTGTACAGGATACGATGCGCAACTAAAACTTTCTATTGATTCACCATGCCATTGTATCCAAAGGCTGAACCTTTTTATGTAAAGTGTTATTGAAGCTTTAATCAATTCAAAAATGGAAGATATTACCTTTTATTACACAAACTGACTGATCAATGTGTGAACAATTTTCACTGAAAAGGGTAGGCCCTCAGTCAATAGAATGTCTAGTTATTCTATAGAATGACATACTTACACACATTGACCGTGAGATTACTAGCAATGAAGAAGCCTTATTTAACGCATAATGTATCCATCATGCAGTTTGACAAGGACTCCTTATTAAGGAGCCTTTGAATTGTGAGCTAAGCTAATCCAATCTGTCCCTATGCAATTGAACTACTTGTTAAAATTGATGAAAATCGAGGTCATTTCTTAGGCAGAAAAACATTCGGAAAATACTTTCATGTGAATTATTTAGTCGTGATTAAACCAAGAAAATGTTTATGCTGCTTACGAGTACTTTATTATCACTGATAAGTTGTGAATTTACATTTTAAAATGAGTTTTTGAAAGTTTTCTTACACACGTTCTTAAGAAAACAAAAAAATTGATTTGTAAAAATATTTATTCAATGAATTTTTTTCATTTTTTTTTCATATAATTTTATTTTTTCTTGGTACGTAGAATAAGAAGAAATCTATATTTATCATTGTAACAATTAGATCACTTTTCATGGTTATTAGGCGAAACCGATCTTTTCAGTTTTAGTCACAAGAAATAAAATAGACCCTGTTTTTTGGGGACCTAGAGGAGTGATTCATTATGAATTACTGCCACATGGGAGAACAATACATTCTGAAACTTATTGTAACTTAGTGAAAAGAGCAGTTGATGCGTACAGAGCTCAATTTGCAGCAAGATAATGCCCGACCACACGTTTCTGCCGACTCAAAATCAAACTTGCAAGACTCGGACTGGAACTCCTTCCTCATCCTCCTATCAGATTACCATCTTTTCAGGTCCTTACAGCATTTTATTTCAAGAAGAAACTTCCGAAATGATGAGGAAGTAATATGTGCCATAGATGACTATATTGCCTTAAATTTCTTCAGAAGAGGGATCTATGGGTGCATGAGAGATGGGAAAAGACTATCGCAGATAAAGGTGAATATTTTGAAAAATAAAATACTTTAATTTAAGAAATATTTTCATCAGAATATAGTTGAAATAGTTTTTGATAGAATTCATTTCTATATTTAACCTCGGGAAAAATAGGTTGTACAATAGGGAAGTTTCTTTGCACATCATTGAAGATGTAAATGAGGGACTCCCAATCGACGGAATAATAATAGTTGTAACAATGGGTTTTTTGGACAAGACGTTTCGGGGACGGTTGGATCATTCCCTTCTTCAGTTGTCTTTGAAAAGGTTGAACAAGTCAAAAGGGCAGCATTCACATCCCAAGGTTCCGTCGATAAATCACCCTCGTTCTCGCACTAAATATATACCGTCTCTCTCATTGGTCAACCTCTCTCAAGTTCATCCAGCA
>KL567383.1:18603-71697 GCA_000715275.1 Gyrodactylus salaris
GGATGATCTTACGCTAGATTTAAATACCTTGAGTCTAAGCTAACATGAAGATGTACATAATACTTATAAAATATTTATTCAATTTACTATTTTAGAGCAATGGTAAGTGGTTCAATTCTTAGGCTATTTCAAAAAATAATTTTAAAATTCGATCGTTTGATAGAAATGAACTTTTACACATTTGTAAGTTATGGAAGTAATCTTCCTAACTTTTGAGTTAATTCTATTCCCATTAGACTTGGATTATCATGGTGAGTTGACTTCGTTAATGTCACGACTCGAGGAACTTTAATGAAGAAAACACTTTCTGTTTATGATTGCAAAAGATAAATGAATTAACTTTAGAGAGCAGAAACAGACGTGAGTCTCTTCTATACTCAAGAAGCTAATTTAGTTTTAAGTTGAATTTAAGACGGGGATATGAACAAGATTGAGAAAACCAATGGGTATGAGATTAGACTTTATACACTCAATACTAAAACTTATGTGACTCACCAATTTCACCCTCTTCAGTAGTAGCCGCGAACAATGTTGAACCGAGTCGATAATATTTTCATCAGAATACAATTGAAATAGTTTTTGATAGAATTCATTTCTATATTTAACCTCGGGAAAAATAGGTTGTACAATAGGGAAGTTTCTTTGCACATCGTTGAAGATGGAAATGAGGGACTCCCAATAAATATAGAAATGAATTCTAAGAAAGCTTGAGGATTACAAAAATAATTATTAAGACACACGAATAGCATATTTTGATATGCAATTTCTGCACTAAAGCTGTGAAAAGCTTTAAAAAGTTTGCTCTAGTTATCTTGGTTTAGGAGAAAAGCATATTATTCCAAATATCGAATTAAATAATACATTTCAAGGGTGTTACGGTAAGGTAAATCAAATGTTCAGCATTTTATAAGGATTGATTGCTAAAATAATAGCAAAAGGATTCTCTGAGATAACTGTGCGTTTTCAATGAGGTTTGATCCCATATTTCCTGGATTCTATTGACAACTGTATTGCGTGATAATCTGAGCGAACGAAATGAATCCAATTTCTCATGACAAAAGGATTTACATGAAGAAATCAGAAATTCTTAAACAAAATCACCATCCGAGAATTTTTATTGAATGTTGAGCAATCAATTAACTTATTTCATAGCTTACTAGCCTAGAATCCAGTGGGGTCTGTATAAAATCCTTGAGTGTCGAGTTCTGATGAAGTATGAGCCTCTGGAAATTCGTTGTTACCTTTTTGATTTCATCGATAGATTTGTCTTTCACCATGTAATGTTGAGTAATGTCTTTTAAAAAGGAAAGTCTTAGAAGTGACTTTGATACTACATATTGTGCATTTTATATAATAAAATAAAGCATATTTTATCGGGGTCCTAATAATTATGTACAAACCTTCGTTAAAATCTTAGATTGGCATTTTGTGTCGAGAGAACAATCCGCCAGTAAATCCAGTTGAATAATAGACCCTTCAACAATATGTCCTTAAGGACTGCCATGCAATCAGACTTTTGATTTAACTTGGCTTATTCAAAGAAAAATCCATGATAACTAATTGTTATAACCCCTTCAGCTTGATGGAGAGATCAGACTCGAGTGAGTAGCTTAAAAAGTGAGGTCTGATTCGCTTTGTTGAATACGTAAAAATATTTTCTATCTGTTATTGTGCCAAGTTCCAAATATTGCCTCATTGTTCAAAGTATTTTTTAATTCGATCGAGTGTTATTGACATTGCATGGTAGAAGAATCGGTTGTCTATGTAGGTTCGCTTAAGGTGGTTTACAAATCAACCGATTTTTTGGAAAATGACGAGAACTTCTTCGGAAAGTGTTCGAGAGAACAACACAAGATACGGTGAGTTGAGGAGGGATGGTCTCGAAGATTGTTCCCCAAGTCCTAAAATATGGCGTGGGAATGAATAAACAGTATCAAACCCTCCTTCCTCATAATAACCCCGTGTGTGAACCTGAAGAGAGTTAGAGTCGGCTATGAAACTCAATTCAGAGAAGAAAAAGTTAATTTCGGCAAGCATTCAAGGATCGAATGTTTAAGGTGACTTACAAAGACAACTGTTTCTAGAATGCAATGTAAGGATTGCCTGGAAATAAGAAATAGAATATGGCGTGGGTTCTATTCCGAGATGGGTTTACTTGGTAAACAGTTAATAATACTTGAACGTTTTTAGCAATAAATCCGACCTCAACAACGTTCTGACATGCCTAAATCAGCAGAACATTACAGTCTCTGTGGCTGACACGATAATGGATAAGCCCAAAAGTTTCTCAATCTTCTTTCGTGTTAACAATCGGAGTTGGATGACCTTTTATTTCCTATCAATACCAGAGGATTATCGTGAGTACCAGATAAATGTTGAACTTGTTCAACTCATAAAAACTCAATATATCCCAGCTGTTGATGAGAGTATAAGAATGCTGCCAAAGGAGTAAGTATACATTCTCGTGGCCTTGACTCTGTTCGGAGGTAGGATTAGTCATTGCAAGCTTTTGGTTAAAAAGTAATTTTAAAACTCTTCTTTCATAACAGCCCTTATGATAGGTAAAGTTATTCAATTCTATTGTGTTATTGCCAACGACTTATTTTTAAAACTACATAGGCCAAAGAATTTGATGCAAGTTAAAAGTTTGCAGAGCTGATAGAGAAAATGTTCATTTCTAATTTTCTAAAGGATTCAATATTATAAAAATAGTGAGTAACATTTCAAATTAAGAGCCGCCAATGAAAGGCGGTTATTTTTAACGCGCCGTTCAATGTATGTCCACTGCCTGTTTTGTCCAACTTTTTTTCAGGCGTGGTGTATGAATTGTCATTGACAGTCTATGATTAGGATAGATTTGCATCAATGTACATTGTATCTCTAGATCATGCAGTTTTGGGACCTGACAAGTATTCTGATTGCGAATTCGATAATAAAAACTTTCTGAGCATTTGCCTAAGCACTACTCAATGAGTAGTCCTGATTAGTTAAAAGAAAATGTTTCTTGATTTAAGTTATGATGATCCCCTTTAGCACCTAGATTATCTCAAAAGAAGAGTTTTCAATAATCTCTATGTCATTGTCTACAGATGACTCAACTGCCCAATTTCTCTTAAACCTACTAATGAGCTTAGGCCGAAGGCAAATGCCGTTCGCTCAGAAAGTTTTTATTATCGAATTCGCATTCAGAATACTTGACGAGTCCCGAAATTGCATGATCTAGAGATAATTTTTCCAAAATTACTGGTCTATTGTACAAGAACCAAATGCTATAAAATTCCACAGATATCAATTTTGCACTCATGTGCAATGTGATCAAAGATTATTTTAGACCTATCCCACAACACCATTTTATTGTGGTGGAGGAGATGTATAGATGTGTGTATGTGTAATACAAATTTTGTATTGCATCATTTACAAAAGACACTGTCAATCCCTCTTTGTCTGTGGTTATGTGAATTTTAAAGTTGGTATGCTAGTTTCTCGATAAAAATTGAAAAATCTTCTTTTATAAGAAAAAGTAATCTTTTAAAAAAGAGGTGATATTAAATTTGTTTTCCTCTCCAAGCAAGAAGAAGTGAGTGAATTTTCTAAGCTCAATTTATGGTATAAAAATTGCTAACACATGTACAATTCCAGCGTTCACATGAGAGGAGGGCAAAAGCTGTTTCATAATAATAAACATTTTGATTCTATTTATTCGGCTTCAAGACCATTCTATCGACCAGGTTCACGATCCAGTCCGGCTGTAGGCCATGGAATATCTGGTGGATGTCTTTTCTCATTTTGAGAACTTGTAAATTCGCTGATTTGGACAAGTCAACGGTTGGAAAGCCGTACTTTTGGGCCAGCCATATTCTGGCCTCGGCAATCTTTTCGGGATTAGCTAGGTAGCCGCGGTTTCTTTCATTGCAGTAATACTCTAGCGCGTCCTAAGGGTTTTTAAAGTGATGATTACAACATTGTTCATATTTAAATTCGTACAATAAAAATCTATTTTCGTGTTTTAAAAGTAAGAAAAAATTTTTCTGATTGCTGATGATACGGAATTGTTTCCTCATCATATTCTAGAGAAAAATTGAAAGAAATTTGAAACACGAAATTAGACTTTTATTGTACGAATTTGAATATGAAAATATTTTTTTCGAGTTTGAGTCTCTAAAAATGAGTTTAATTGAAAAGTGAATTAAGGTTAAAATATGTTCCTTTTCCATATTAGTAGGTGCTGTATTTAAAGAGCCTACCTAATGTGGTATAATTAACTTTTTCTTCAGTTTTCAATTCCAACTAGAAATTCCAATTGAAATTGGTCATAAAACTAAGTCTTATGATTCATAACTTATGATACAGTGACATTTTCTCTTCGTTTCTATAATTTCAATGAGGTCTGAGCAAGTATTCATTTTTACGCAATATCAGGTTTTCTTAAACATTTGCTAGAACCTAGCCTCCTTAGAGTTAGACTAGACGATTTCAGAAAAAAATAACTAACTTGTGGCGGTAAACGACCCCTTGGAATGGGAATTCCGAGAGAGAAGAATTGTTCCGGATCTGATTTCGCATAAATCGAAAAGAGATCATAAAACCTCGTGGTAATCACTCCGCCAGCCTTCTCTACAGCTGCAATGGCCAGCTCATCTGCATATTGAACTTCAATGTTTAAATTAGGGGCACAAAAGTCATCGATTCCTTCACCGGTTAAATGAATGCCGTAATTTCTATCTTCTATGGAATCGAACTTTAAGAGCTTCGTATTGAGTATTGAAGTGAGATCAATGGGCTGATCTAGATCGATTCTTTTCATGTCGATCATTCTCTGAAGTTGTAGCAGTGACAGTCTGAGGTAATGCCTACGATTCGATCTTTCCTTGTTGTAATCTTCATTTGGCGCTGTTACATAAAAAGGACGCAGCTTAGCAATCGTTCCGAGAGGTGGATAGTTCTGAAACTCTTTAGAGCCACGATGGCCGAGTCTTTTCTTGTTGCCGTGGATTTTTAAATTCTAGAATTAATTAGTGAAAGGTTACATTTTTAGCAATTTTAGGCAGTTCAGTGACATTTTTAAAGTTTAGCTTGGGTGCATTCTTGTAAAAACCAACTAGGTTTTTATAGCTCATTTTTCAAAATGTTCACAAGTTTAAACGTTGTTACAATACCATCTTGAATCTTTGTTCCAAGTCAATTTTCAAATTTATCTAAAACGTGATAATGACGAAAACCATTCACGAGACCGTCGAAAATGAGTTTGACATAGTCTTGAACGTTGATGAAAGTGCCGAGTTATCATCTGACGACGAGGTAGCACAAAAGAGGCGCGACAACACTCTCCCAGCATGGATAGACAAGGAAGATGATCAGAAAATGTTAGTCAATATATTCTAATTTCTAGTCAACCATATGTCCCACTGTTCGAAGAGCAACCAGACGAGAGTGAAGACGAAGAGATAGGTCCTAATTTCATATCCATATCCTCGAAATACGATGACATAAAACGCGTTAAAATCAAGCGTTCCAATTTCGCAAACATTGAACGTCCCGCGCGCAGTGAAATAACCTCAGTCGACTTTAACAAGAAATTCGAGCTCCTCCTCAACACCAGCATCGACACCTCACTGAGCGTATTCAAAGTGGACGAAAAGCAATGCGAACTTGTCAAAGATGTCGTTTTCGAAAAGTTTCCAATCCACTCTGCCAAGTTTCTCAACTGCGGTGAAAAGATTCTAATGTCTAGCCAAGACAGTCCCTACCTGCGCATTTACAACCTTGACACACAAACAGAGACCAGGTCAACAAAGCTCTTGGAAAATGACGAAAAAATTATAGACTTTGCAATCCCCTCACGTTCTCAGAATCAAATCGCTGTAGGAACTTCTAGCGGGAGGATTATCGTCACTGATCTAAGGACCCTAGACAAGTCACATGTGCTATATTCATCAGGCTCCATTAATTCAATAGCTTATTCCGATGACGACCAGTTGATTGGAAGCGGTACAGACAACGGAGAGGTCTTCATCTATTCAAATAATAAGCTTTCTTCAAGATGGAAGGATCATGGCAATTACAAGGAAATTACAAAGCTGACCTTCTCTCCCAATTCTAGATGGATAGCTTGCGGGTCGTACTCTGGAATTGTGAATATGTACAATCTTGTTGATACCACATCTAACGATTCTCCAACCCCTATTAAAGTATTTGATCAACTCAAACAGTCCATTTCTTCCTGTGTCTTTAGCAATGACAATCGAATGTTGTTTATTTCGTCAAAGTTGGACAAGGGGAGTTATCGGCTTTTGAATATGAATTACTTTTCGCCATTTGAAAACTTTCCACTCCACCGGGGACTGGAGGAGTCAGCATCCTCGTGTTGCTTCAGTCCCAATAATAGGTTCATGTGTGTTGGCCTCAAGAACGGGCGCAGTGTCATGTACTGTCTCGATAAATATAAGAATTATTAAATTTTATTTAAAAATCAATTTTCTTGTTAATCAAGATTTAATGTAATCAGACCAACTCCTTTCTAGAAATATAGCTTTCCTCTATAAAATAAAGAGGCTTCAATCTGAGGAGCGTTGGTTTGTCAAATTAATTCTATTAAATGTTTATCTATATACAAAGTCCATGTAAGAAACAAGTTTTTATGCTTTCACCCTAGCGTCCAGCGGCTTCACGTTGAATTCTACTAGCAAAGCTTTTGGACGTCAAATGATACGAATCGATGTATCTGTCCATACAGTCAGAAGCGCAAGACTTTTCACTATTGTCCAGGTATTTGCCCGGCATTTTGACGCACTTTACGAAGCATTTCTCTGAAACAAGTTGTAGGAGCTGTTGGACTGACTGGAGAGCTAATTCTTGCTTCAATTGTCTCATAAGCTGTTCCTTTTCAGTGGGTGATAAATTATCCGTGACGCCTTGCATTATTAAGGAAAATTATTATTCTGTCTCGAAATATTTCAAATTCGTGACTTTTATCAAGTTGAAGCGATTTTGAGAATTTGTCTTTTGTTTTACTAAACATTACTCATCAATTTGATGATCAAATTGAACTGTTCAATTATAGCTATTCAAGTTTAATAAACTTGGTTTATCGTTGAATTAAATTTTGATGATCAAAGCTAATCTTTCGTCTTTATTAAGAAAAATCATTCATGCAATCTATCAAAAAAAAATTTCTTGGTTCTTCTTCTTTCTTTATCGTCATATTAAATTTAATTACATTTGGATGGGATAGTTATCTGGATGAATCTTTAATGAAAATTATAGAAAATAATGGTAAGTTTTTATTATTCCCAAGATTATACAGTCCATAATATACACCCATGTGCCGAAATTTTCTCAAAGTTCTTCCTGAAATTTCATAATTTTCAGGTACTATTTTTGTTAATTTGATTGAGAACAAACCTAAAACAATAAAAATCAACAAATTTTGGTATTTTATGTTGAAACATATCACAAGATTTTAAAGTTACCCAAAATAGTTCATCTGACATACTTAGAACAACTGTTGTTTTTGTTCAACTTTAACTAAGAATTTCATTCCCGACTGGTATTTGTTAAAAAATAGGATTCAGTGCGCATTTGAATTGCACGGGTTTATTTTTTCCTAGGATATATCGTGAAGGACCATAATTAAATCCACTATACTGTATTTTGATTTCAGTAATCTTATCTTGATTCTCTGACTAAATACAAATTTCTTCTCAAGATTTTCTATTAATCAAAATCATTGAATGAAATTTTCAAATTGTAGAATGATCAAGCCATCAGAATCAAGAATGATTTCAAGTTAATCAATGAATTTACTACAATGAAAAATTATTCTGTTATTATTATTAGATTGAAATTATCAAAAAATTCTGGACTAAATCATCCTCCTTCACGAAGTATCCTAAAATTAGTATCCATCAGTTTTTGTCTAGACGTTTGCAGTTCGATTTTAGAAAGGTACTACTGTATTTCGTCCCTCTTGGGGGTTACGGTGAAATTTTGTCTTGGCGCCGATTCCATTCGAGGAAAAGTTCTTAAATCCTGATTGCGTTTTGCGCCTTTACATAAATTATCGATTTTTTTTAAATGAATGAGCTCTTGAAATCGTACAAAAATACATATTTTTGAGCCAAAAACTACCCAAAATTTATCAGAAAGGATAAAGCCTTCTAAAGTCGGTAGAAGCTTTCAATTATCCCTAATTTCCCATTTTGTTCAATTCATTACATCTTGTATGGTTCGAGACGAGTTTACTTGGTAACACTACCTCACTCTCCTTCTTCATAATAAACCTTCATGTGAACTCTTATAGAGTTAGACACAGAGATGAAACTCAAATTCTAAAGTTGACAGAAGAACGCCTTTAATGAAATTGTCACTTATTTTAATTTTATAAATTGTCGAATATTTTTTGGCTTTCTAATCAGTTACCTTTTTATACGCTCTTAAAGTTGAGACATCTTCATCTCCTAGGCAAACGCAAAATCTTGAAAATAGTATTTCTAAAAAGATTCACTTTAATAGTATGTGTTCTCAACATTTTCATTTGGCCATGTGTCTCGAGACAGAGTAATATTGGCGGAATATGAGCTTCTTGTTCAATCAAATCAACATGGCGTCAGGAAATAACCACATTGACAGGTAATTGGACCTTGTACTGTAAAAATACTGTCCAAGACTATTATCTCGGTTTAATTTGCAACAACAAGTTGAAGGTAGAACTCGACTCCAAGATCACACTGGCTTGTATTTTCTTCAAAAGTTCTGCACTTCTTTTTCTCTTAGATTGAAAAGATCCTCTCCCTCTTCGACTATCCCACTTGCCTCCAAGAAAATCGAACACGCCTAGCACAACTTCTCTCTATCCTGATCAACCTGATACCGATCACCGTCTTCGCCCAAGTAAAAGAACGAGAGAGATGTGTCGTCATCAAATGTTCGGCAGTTGGATGGACTGTATCCTGTGAAGATTTGAAAAGTTTGTCTAAAGTTGACCTTTTTAAATACAATTTGTACCCTCCTTCTATTTAATGTAAAAATTCTTTAAATTTCAATCTTTTCTCCAAGGAAAAATAAGACTTTTGATGCCCTACTCATGAGTACAGATGATTTCCAACATCTTTAATTATCTCCAAGATAACGTTCCCATTCAACACTTCAAGTCTGTCAAAGTGATTTAATTAATTAAAAATACAGCTATTCATCCCCAGAATTGAAAACGAGACTATTTTGTTAACATTTCATCATTGTTTTTATTAGAATTTCAAGCAGCCTCAACCGAGTCTGGCAAATGGCCGTTTACCGAGTCTGACGAAGCCCCTCTTTTGGGGTAGGATATATTCCTCACTGTCGCCAAACAGCTCTCTTCTCTCTTCTAAATCAAAGTCGGAATCCATGCTGCGGCCCCTCACGAACATCATCAGTTGAAAGCACAATAAGGTCAGGAATAGGATAGTGTACTTCATGTTGTGTCTTTGCTAAGGAAGACTCTAATTAGGAAAACTTTTCAACTCACAATTTGACTTGATCGTCCTCTTTAAGATTACTTTTCCAGATCTTGGAATATATAGATATTTAAAAGGCAATCATTCTAATTTCATTGGCTCTCCGAAATTGCTACAAATTACTCAACGAATTATCCCTTGAACATGCTAGATTTGGTTTTATCTTGATTCATTTTGTGAATGAATTGAAGAATGCAGCAATTTTGATCGAAAAAAGGGTGTTCCACAACAACCCAAAATTATTCAGAAATTTTCTTTCTCATCTGTAACTTGGGTTTTTGTGTTGACTTGATGAAAAATAAATTTCTGTCTATTGTCCAAATAGGGCGCAGTTCAAAGATTTTTTGTCAACTTTTCCAAGTCGACTACAGTGGACATCAGAGTTAATCGTTTTTCATTCTCCAAGAATGCATAATAAATTAAGCCTTTTATATATCCCCAAGCGCACAGCATGACCCTCTTTTGGTATGGGGACACTTTAGGGGTCTGCCTTGGATCATCGCCAGCCTTTTTCCAAGATCTTTTACGTGTAACGTTTTCTTAAAATATCACATTCTTCATGTCTGAACTGACGTGTGGACAAGTTTATTCAAAGATTTCAGGCATTTTATAAGAAGAAATACTGTTCGTAGACTCTATTTAATCAATGAGTAGTCACTCGTGGAAATGTAAGCAAAAATTGCATCGATTCTGGGCTTCTGGATTTAGCAACACTTTAAAGACTACAATTTCCGGTTTCAAACCTTGTAAACCATTTCTGGTCAGTTTTGAATTTTTTTGTTTTGGTAGATTTTGTGCCTTTTTTGAATAAGAAAGAAATTTTTTTCCTGCCTTAATCTTTGATTCACAATGTTATATATAAATACAATAAAAAAAAGATTTCAAGGGAAAAATATCAGACCTTTAGCGTGAAAAACTAAAAATACGAAATTACTTTTCAAACCACCTAATTTTTAGAGAGAAAAAAGGTTTTACTTCAGTTTCAATGAATTAAGAATGGTTCAATAACTTAAGTTGTAAAAATTAATCAAATCCTTAATTAATTTGAGAAGATGGTGTAGAGGGATCCTGTAAATGTACAACTTCTTGCCCATACATGACATCTAATATGGCGTGGGTTCATTTCTGCTTGAATTGGTTATGAAACTCAAATTAAAGAAATAACAGTGTTGAGAATAAATACAATAACTAATTTTAAAATCTTTTTATTCAGCTGAGTAATTTTGTCCGTGAGTTATTGAAGAAATGTATAAATTCTGTTTATCACGACATAATCCGGAGAGTACTTCTTTTGGGAAAATTGACACAAATTTAATAATTTAAAAATGATATAAAAAGTCCTTCCCAATTGAGGTAAGATTTAATGCAAGTCTTTTTATGATCTATTTGACCTAAGTTATTATTAAATGATATTCATCTCTCGGGAATATGGATAAAAATATTCGGAAAGTTTTGATTGAACTTTTTATTAACTCAATTTCAACTCTTGTCGGGGAAAAGATTATTAATTTGGACTAAAAAGTAGTCAATCTAGAAAATATTATTCATTATTACATTCTTACTTTTGAGTAAGCATATACGAATGAATATATATTTTAATACACCAATTCATTGAAATCTATATGTGAGAAAATGTCATCCAATAAGATTCAAGCTTAGCTCTCATTTGTCAATCTATGAATGAGAGACATATATTTCTAGTTATTTCTCATAAATTGAGCTTTCATATCGAGTTGCTTCATAGTAGAAAGAATGGTAGAATGCTTATATATTTCATGAGTTCTAGGGTTATCCGCTGACTTTCAATAAATACCCAGACGACTCTAGAGAGCTAAGAGTAATTAATTTTCATTCTATCTTTGAGCCTAACGATTATGCAGAACTTTTGGACGTCTCCAACTCTAAAGGCGGTAAAAACATTCTCTTATGCTCTACTGGGAGTGTGGCTAGTATAAAGGTGCCGATGCTGGCAAAGAAGTTGCAATCACTAGACTTTAGAGTGATATGTTGTTTTACCAAATGCTCCCTAAACTTCCTGACAAGGGAGACTCTAGAAGATCTAAATCTCCCACTGTTAGGAGACTCTGATGAATGGAAGTGTTGGAAGAAGATGTCAGATAAAGTGTTGCACATTGAGTTGACAAATTGGGCAGACGTCATCCTCTGTGCTCCCCTCGACGCCAATAGTATGGCGAAAATGGCGACTGGAATCTGTGACAATCTTATAACGTGTACATTGAGGGCCTGCCCACCCATTGATACAGCCTACAATAAAGTCTACTTTGCACCCGCTATGAATACCGCCATGTGGAACCATCCAATTACATCGCAGCATATTTCCTACTTGACTAAAACCTTAAAATGGATTGAGATAAAGCCGATTGAAAAGCTGCTGGCGTGTGGGGTCTATGGGATTGGCGCCATGGCAGAAGTGGAAAGCATTGTGGAAGTACTTTTGAAGAATTTCCACTCTCTTCCTGAGTAAAACTGTGTATTTTTAAATAAACCTTTTTTTGTACTGACCTCTTCATTCAAGTATGAAATTGCTGACCTTTAGATATCGAATTAATGTTATAGAAAATCAATAAATAGCAAGCAAAATATTGAGATAATTCAAAGCTTTAAAATTCCACATTATTCAATGGTAGATTGATCCAATGAGAATAAAAACCCCATACGCCTACTGAAATGCATATACCCACGCACAACATCTAGATCGCAGACCCATGATTGGATCTATCCATCTTCCATCCCTGCACATAAATGTGTACACTCTACAAACGCACATACACACAGTAGAATTATATTATCCAACATCATCTTTCCAAGATCACTTTTATCGTTTAGGAATTAAACTCAATCACCCTAGGAAATATGTCTGACGATGAATTCGGCCACAAGTAGGTGGATAATTCTAATGATTCTTTCACTAGCGACTCTGGAAAGTCAGAAGCTCAGCTGAGAATTGAGGTTCGTTTCACTTTGGAGGAGTTCTTTTAAAAAAGGCTTAAACTTGAATCTTAATTTAGTCTGAGAGACAGAGAAGGAAGGAGAAAGCTGATGAAGAATGGAATGAATATGAGGAAATGAGAAAGGAACAACGCGAGAAGGAGGAACAGGATATTCAAGAGCTCAGAGAGAGAAGAGTGAGCTTTTAAATTACATATGGGTATCTAAGAAAATACAAGTTTTCGTTCAAGGTAACAAAAAGTAGATAGATTTCATTTCAATCCCACCAAAGTTTAATCACATTGGCTAGTTTTATTAATTGGCTATCATTGGCGTAGTGGATTGTACCTCAAGTCCTATAAATATAATATCTCATGTGGCATGGGCTCGATTCGAGTTTACTTTGTAAATATTTTCAAACCCTTCTTCCCCATTATAACCCCTCATGTAAACCCGAAGAGAGTTGGACTCGGCTATGAAACTGAATTCAAAGAGCCTTAATCTTGATTTTGAATTCAAGGAAAGACGCAAAAAAGAACGTGAGGAGGAAGAGAAAAGACTCGCTGAGCAACGCCAAATTGAAGACCAAAAGAGACGTGCCGAAGAAGAGGAGAGGCAAAAGAAGAAGCGTGAAGATGAACAAAAGAGGAGAGAGGAACGTGAAAAGAAGCGCGCTGAATTCGAGGCCAGGACAAAGAACACGAATATGCCAAACTTTGTCATTAGCAAGAAGGCTGGAGTGAGTCTTATAGTCATCTCCCATTGGTTGAATGGTATTAACCAATAAGAGAGCTTCATCTCCTTAGCCAATGAGAGTAAAGTTTAATTTATTCAGACTCAAAAAGAAGAAGAGGAAGTTAAAAAGGAAGAGGTCACCAAATCAAAGGAGCAACTTGAGGCTGAGAAGAAGGCCATTTTGGAGCAGAGAATTCCAAAACTCGATATTTCTGGCTTCAAGAGTGACCAACTCAAGGCAAAGGCCAAGGAGCTTCATGAGCTCATCAATCGCCTCGAAGGTGACAAGTATGACTTGGAACAAAGATTCTCTCGTCAGAGCTACGAAATGCAAGAACTCGCTGAGAGGGCACGTCAAATGAACAAGACTGGCACCGGCAAGACAAAGACTATTCAAAATACTCCGTGAGTTTATTTCTAATTCAATGAGCTCTAGAAACGAGATGGACGCAACAACCAAAAAAATTGCTTGAGGAGAGAAAACAGCGCCTGATTTCATCTCTTTACTTTTTAGAGATCCATTGGCAGCAAAGATTAGCGGTATACCTGTGAGTTCTGAAAAGAAAATCATCATGTTGAATCATTCTTATCAAAACTCTTTTTTTCTTCTTTTTAACCAAAAATCAATCCTTCTCTAAAACTAAATAGCCAAAAATTGTCATGTATTCTGAGTACGATCGTGTCACCGACCATAGGGACTATGGTGAGAGGAAGACTGTATTCGCTGGGGCATTATATGCCGATGAGTACATCAAGATTGAGCCGAGCGCCAAGGTCTTCCTTACTGAAACAGGCTTCAAGTCTGTTGAAAACCCCGAGGATGCTAAACCAGCCGAGGCTGAAGAATAGGATTATTAATGATAAAAAACTAACATAGATGCTGTCTTTATTGAAAATAAATATAAATACCTTGAGAACTCCCATTGTCACCTTTGCCTCTAAGAAACACGAAAAAATAGATAAGTAGATAGCGATTCTAGTGAGTTTTAGAATGAGTTTCAAACTCTCTAGCTGAAAGTATAACTCATTATTGTAGTTTTTGTTTTGTAAGGTACATTTCCTTGATCCTCTTTCCTTTCTCATCTTCTTGAAGACCCTAACATTAGTTCAATTTTTGCAATGCATGAACTATTTCTACATTTCTTTGTGCGATGAAGAATTTCTAAATTTTAGCCTTCAAGTAGTGACATAGTTAGTTTTTATTTTGAATCCCTGTCTTAAAGCATGACTCTTTTATTGTCCACAGTTTATATAGTTTTTCTTCCCTAATATTACCCAAGGTGTGTCTTACTCATAAGTAGTCTGACACTCGAGTTAGTCAAGGATAGCTCTCGTCTGACACACCTTATTGGGTAATTAATAATAATAACTTCTTATTTCAATTGCAATATATGAAAGATTGTATGAATAATCTCTCCCTCTTGTGATTTGTAGCCGAAAGTGATCATGTATTCAGAGTATGAGAGAATTAAGGATCATAGATCCTTTGGTGATAGAAAGACCGTCTTCGTCGGTCCCCTCTACTCCGATGAGTACAATAAGATCAATCCCAAGTCCAAGGTGGTCATGACCGAGTCCGGCTTCAAGGTTGAAGGGGGCGACGATGAACCGGCCCATGAGGCGGAGCCTGTCGAAGAGTGAACAAGGGACACTTTTATTATTTATCCTAACTTAATATGATTACTATTTTGAGTTTTAGTCTGCTTTTCTTCCGAGAGATTTGTTTTAATGAAAATGCATAAATCCTACTATTATTTGCAAATAAAATGCAATCATGATAAAGAGACTTCCTTCTCAATTCCACTGTTAAACCTATGGATATCCTCCGTTAACATGTCAATTTTATTTTAAAATTGTGTTTAAGTTGGGCTTTTTCAAATTCGAATTTGTAATATTCGATACAGGCTTTCATAAGACTTTTGAACCCAGAATTAAACCCCCCCCCCTTTTTCAGCCTTCCAAAATAGCCTTCTATTTTAAAGTTTAAATAATCAAGGAATCAGAGAGCGTGTTTTTCTTGAGATTGAACAGAAGGCTTCTAAAAATATAAACAATTATTATGTCAGAACAATTACAGTTGATAAACTTTATTTTGCATCTGTTTTTGGGACTGTCTTTTAATCTTTGAATAGATTCACTGTAATAAGAATAATTTCTTCGAAAACGTTGAGTACAAAGAGCACTATAGCGACATTCAAATACGACACGTAGTTGTCATAATACAACTGGATAAAAGTTTCCTGACAGCTCTTTGTGTAGACATTCAGATCATCGCAAGCCCCGCTATCACAACAGCTATTCGGCAGAGTCTACAAGAGATCGGTTCTTAAATTATTTATAAAATTGTTTACATGCTCATAAAAATGGACAGAAAAAATGAGTTCAATTCTTCGTTTTGGGTGCTTTTGTTAACCACCTTTGGTGATCTTCTTTTTCTAAAGAGCCTGGCGTAATTCAGAAAGAATTTCGACATGTATTCTGCTATTTTGATCTTGGTAGTTTTGAACCACGTCATTGTACTCACCTCATAGTCCATGTAGGAGAGCCGGCCGCAGCACTTGTAGTGCTGTTGAACGTTGTTCATCCACATGGCATTACTTCCCTGCGTGGACAAATTCACCCCAAGAAAGAGCTTGACCTCGCAACTGAACAAGATGAACTGTTGAAATAGAGTATTCGATAGAATGCACGACAACTCCGTTGAATAGATGAACAATTGCAGGCAAAAGGTCAATACGCCCGGCATATTAATGTCCCCATCTAAGGTGTCCATGCAAGTCAACGAGAGGGGATATTGCAGTAGGTAGGAGAAGATGAGGAATAGCGCAATCGCTAGGAATGAGATCGAGTAGCATCCGGAGATGATCTCTACCGCCTGATGCCAAATGTACAACTCCAAGTAGAGGCCGTAAATGACAAATATTAGATTAACTAGGTATAACGGATAAAATACCAAATGGCTAATTTTCTTCACGTACGTTAACCAGACCAGAACGCATGTGTAGATCTTCCTACGCGCGCCTTTTGGGGCCTTCTGGACAGTATCTTTGCTCATTTCGTGGGTGAGCTTAGCCATTTTATGACTTTTGCTAATATCCTCAGTTAGTTCGTCTAGCTGGATGGTAGGGTTTTTGTAGTTTCGAATGCTCTTTGAGAGTCTCTCTATTATATCATCTTCATAAATATAACGACTCATTATTACGGAAATGTAATTTTGAGAATGACGATATTTATTCTCTCCTGTGGGGGATTAAAATTGGATTATCTATGATCTACAAATCAATAGTTGTATGTTTTTAATTTGTTAATAAACTTCTTGAACCCCGGTTATTTTAATGGGATTTCTATATTTTGTCATCTGACTTTATTTTATAGATTTTTCTACTGTTTTTTTGGTCTCCGGGTGATTTTGGAGAATGGCCTGTTCAACCTTCATGTTAAATTAACCTCCTTTCAGTCTTCCAATGTAAGGAGTTTGAAAATCTGCTCAACATGGCCACAGTGATTTAGTTTTTTCGATCAATTTAATGATCTTGAGAGTGTATCACTAGTTGACTATCTGGGTCCTCAATAAAATGCTCCCGCAAGTCTAAACTTTGTGTGGATAGCATCAAGGGTCGAAGAGTTTCTGGCTAAGGTTATTTGAGACTGCTCTAAAGTATGGCTTAAGGTTAGAATTATTCTGGATTTGGTTCGACCGATTTCTTCTCTAAATATTTTTCTGTTCATATATATCGGTTCCTTGTTCATTACGCATTTAAACAAATGAATTGATTGACTCTGATCAATTCGGTTTCAACAGCAGTTCTAATTATTTTACCACAAGCCATGTTGAAGAAGCATGAGAACTTGGTCAATTATTTGTCAAGGTTCTGACTCATTTTAAAGTCTATACACATCTCATTATGATTATATAGAGGGATGGCGTGGGATCGAGTCTGATAGCCTCCCTCCTCAAGACGAGTTTCCTTGGTAGATAGTCTCAAACCCTCCTTACCCATTATAACCTCTCATATGAATCCGGAGAGAGCTAGTCTCGGCTGTAAAACTCAAATTCTAAGAAAGAAATTATCCTCATGAGAATTCGGTCAAATCTGGTTCTGCACTTGGACCTGTTCTGTTTAGCTCATGTTTATCTCTTGTTAATTGGTCCTGATTGTGGAGCCGTTTTTAAGCTCAAATG
This sequence comes from Gyrodactylus salaris, assembly GCA_000715275.1. Taxonomy (NCBI): domain Eukaryota; kingdom Metazoa; phylum Platyhelminthes; class Monogenea; order Gyrodactylidea; family Gyrodactylidae; genus Gyrodactylus; species Gyrodactylus salaris. The sequence continues at coordinate 35,962 of KL567383.1, forward strand.
ATCATAAAATTACTTGTCTTTTAAAATGCATTCGATTTGACGTCATTTGATTAAATTTTATTTGGCAATAAAAAAATTGGCAAACTAGCAGACGTCCCATTCCGAATACATTTTATGTGAGGTCTCTTTATTTTTTATTGCCTATGTTATATTTCCCTTAAATCAACCATTTTTTGTTTATTTTCAAGTGACTTGACTATACAAATACATAAAATACAGATGTATAATATATACATTGTCCCAATAACCAACGGTAATTCTATTCCGTTTTAAATAATTTTTCTAATTAAAAATCTCAGAGACTTTTTAATAAATGTGTATTGCACAAGGGGATAGAAAAAATGTACAGTTTTACAAAGTGTTCAATAGAACTTTGAGATCATTAGTTTGCCTAGAAAATAATCATACGTTCAGTTGTTGAATTTCTATTCTCTCTGAGGGCCATAAAATACTTTATTGTCTTGAGGAGGCCCTTTATGAAGGTGTATTTAGGCTCCCAGCCAAGAATTCTCTTTGCCAAACGTATATCTGGACGACGAATCCAGGGATCATCGGGCCTTTTGTGACCGTGAATTACTTGACTTGATGAATCTGTTATTAAAAGTTATTTTATTTGGTGCTACTCATTAGTAGAGCTTCTAATGTAGAATTTATTCTAGCTTTGATAATTATCATGGCTTTAAAAGATTAATTTAATCTATCTGGCCAACTACAAATTGGTGTATTTCGACCTCAAAAAAAAGTTTTTAAGAAGAAATCAAAAATTTACATAATCGGATAGAAATTCAACTTGATTGCACCTCTACTAAAATTCGCATTGCGCCAAATTCAAAACTTTGCAAATTTCCAAATTCAAGCGGATCAAAAAGAATCGGCTATCGGTCATCTAATTTAAAATGACTCAAGACATTGACTCACTAGTATATTCTAAAATCATTCTAACCACTTCATTGACAGACAATTCCTCTGGATTGCCCAGGTTGATAGGCTTTTCGTAATCAGACTGCATGGTGAGAATCATTCCATCTATCAAATCATCAATGTACATATTCGATCTGGTCTGTGTGCCATTTCCATAGATTTTGATCGGTTCATTCCTAATCGCCCTGGTGATTGCTGAACTAATCAACCGGCCGTCTTTCTCCAACATTCCCGGGCCGAATGTATTGAAGATGCGAACGATGCGGATGGAGACATTCCTTTCCACTTGATAGGCGACAAAGAGCGCTTCTGTGGCCCGTTTCGCTTCATCATAACTAGATCTAGAGCCAATCGGATTCACATAACCCCAAAAGGTCTCATTCTGCGGATTCTCCACCGGGCTTCCGTATACCTCAGAGCTGGAGGAGAAGAGAATCTTGGCCTTGTAGTGGTACGCGAGGTCCAGAAGCCTCTTTGCACCGTTAAAGTTTGTGTCAATAGTTTCAATCGGCTTCTTCATGTACAAGTCTGGCGCCGCGTAAGATGACAAATGGTAAATCTCATGACATGCAGCGAATGGAGCGGATCTGACGTCATTTCGGAGGATCCTCAGGTTCTTTGCGTGCAGGACTGGTCGGAGGTTTTCTATGCTGCCCGAAGAAAAGTTGTCAACTACTATTACCAAGGTGGTTTCATTTCTGATCAGTCTCTTAACCAAGTTCGATCCAACAAAGCCAGCTCCTCCGCTAATCTGTAAAAAATTATAATGATTATAGAGTAATGCTTGTGAGACACAAACTGCCTATGGGGCCCATGGTATGGGCAGTTGGAGTATAAGAAGTAATTCCTTACTAGAACAACTTTTTTGAATGTATCAGCTAGTTGAGTGTCAGCAGGTGTGTGATGATAGTCTGCGCTTGTAGATACAAAGATTTTAAAAAGTACTAAAGGATAAAATTAATAATTTCTCACTTAAACAAAGAAAAATAACAAAGAAAACTTGGATTAGACCTGACTTTGAAGACATTAATCATTAAATGCGTGTCATCAAGTACGAGCTGTTGTCTATGCGATGCAAACTTGGTTCGTTTTTAATAGGACAATTCAAATTTGCGATCAATTTTAAAATAATTTCAAAAGAATCTTTAGAATTTTCTTGTTAAAATGTTATCAGTCAATCTATCAACGACTAAACTTATTACAGTCATACTAAGCTGTCTTCGAATTTACTGACTTTAAATGCTAGTGACAACTCTAACCTTTCTCCTCACTCTATCCGTATCAACTGCCCTATACGACTCAAATGATGACGTTGTTATCCTCAATAGCAATTCCTTCAAGAATAAAGTTATCGACGATGACGGTATCTGGATAATCGAATTCTACGCCCCGTGGTGTGGGCACTGCAAAAGTCTTGCTCCGGAAATGAAGAAAGCCAGCACTGCCCTCAAAGGTCTTATCAGCGTTGGAGTCGTCGATTGTGATGCGGAGAAATCCCTCTGCCAAGACCACTCCATCTCTGGTTATCCAACAATCAAAGTTTTCGGTTCGAATAAACAAAAACCTTTCGACTACAATGGAGGCAGATCCGCTGACAATATTGTAGATTTCATTCTTGAAAAGGCCTCAAAACTCGTCAAAAAGCGACTGAACCCAAACCACAAAGAGGAAAGCAGCAAGAAGTCAAGTGACAGCGATTCCAATGGCAAGGCAGAAGTGGTCACTTTAACCGAGGAAAACTTTGAGAAGAACGTCTTCAACGGTGCAGACACTTGGATGGTTGAATTTTTCGCTCCATGGTGCGGTCATTGCCAGCGCTTGAAGCCAGAGTACGACAATGCCGCAAAGAAATTGGGAGGCGTGGCCAAATTAGGCGCCGTAGATGCCACAGTTCATCAGACCTTGGCCGGTAAGTACAACGTTCAGGGCTATCCCACTCTGCTCGTCTTCACCCCCGGTAATAGACAGCCTCAGCAATATTCTGGCGGTCGTTCAGCTAGCGATATTGTCGCCCATATGAAGTCAGTCTCGGTGGAGAATAAGCCAGCGCCAAAACCGGTTGAGCTGATTAGTCAAAAGGACTTTGACGATAGCTGTAAGGAGACGCAGTTGTGCATTATCGCAGTGTTGCCAGATTTGCTAGATTGTCAGTCAGAGTGTAGGAAAAAATACATTAAAATGATTGAAAAGGTTGGTGCAAAGCACAAGGGTCAATTATGGAAATACCTCTGGACTTCTGCGACCAAGTATCCCGCCTTGGAAGAGGCTTTGAATATCGGCGGTTTCGGCTATCCAGCCATGTCGGTTTTGAATCTCAAGAAGGGGAAATACGCTCCACTAAGAGGGTCATTTAGTGAGACTGGACTCCACGAATTCCTTAGGGATGTTTCGGTTGGAGCGCGTTCTGTAGCATTGTTTGACGTCAAGAATTTGCCAGAGATTAAGAATACCCAGCCCTGGGATGGTAAGGATGGCAAGCCTCCAGTTGAAGAGGAAATCTCTCTTGATGATCTTAAAGACGAGCTTTGAATTTCTTTGTAAATATAGACTTCAGGTCTGGTGATAAATTTTTTTCTCGGATAATATACATTTTGTAACTCTTAGACTTGTTCACTTTTGTATCGAAAAATATTTTGACAATTTCCTGATCACACTTGGTGAAAGTAATTTTTCTGCTCAGTTCACCGTCATGAATGTTTTCATGATCTTTCCATACGATCCACATACGCATTAAACCAAAAATAATGTTCGAATAGTAACTTGTATCAACATAACTTTATGGCTCATAAAATTATTTTCTTCACGAAATACATGAAAAATTACCTAGAATGAAAGATTCCAAACATTTTTGATAGAAATACTAAAAAAAATATTATTCCATAATTGTTAAAAGTTAATTATAACATTCTCATAGTTAACTTTTATAAAAACAATTTCTTCATAGACATTCACTTGATTTTAAATTTATAATACCTCATAAATATATTATAAAACAAATGTGATTATTTAATTCTAAAAGCATGTTTCTTCAAGAATATTATTAAAAAAAATTTTCTACCAATTTTGGTCCATAATATACTTTCGACAACCTATTAGCCTATCATATTATTTCTACCCAAGATTATCATTTTAATATTAAGTTTTAATGAATCGTGATGGCGTTATTCGTGGTGAAGATGGTAAATTCTATATTCCCGAATCAGTCAGGCCTGATGGTACCATCCGACCACGAATAAGAGTTAAAGATGATTACATTCCGCAAGAGGAGCAAAAGCTTTACAAAGTTCCAGGCTCTAGAATTATCCCAAAGCCTGCCATTAGTCAATATATCGAACAACTTGCTCCGCCACCATTAGAAATTGTTTCCGACACAAATGGTCCTCAGAAACCTAAAAGAATTAGAAAGAAAAACAAGAAAACAGACCAAAGTGAGCAGGTTTCCAAGGATAGTGTAGTAGAGAAGGTTGAAAAAGAATGCCAAGACTTGAATCACAAGCTCAAAGTTGAAAAGAAACGACTCAGACAAATTGATGAAATAATCACCAAGAAGGCTTCTGGAGTTAATTTGAATAAAGATCAATTGACCAAGTTGTTGCGAAAATCTGAAATTGAAGCAGTCATTGATGATTTGGAGAGAAAGCTGAAATTATAACCAACACTACTTGTCAGTAGCATGATCGATAGTTATTTTAATGTATGTTCTAATAAAAATTAATTCCTCCCACCTAGCAAGTAGATGGGCTTATTGTTACAATTGGAACAGCCTATGACGTAACATTGTACGTTCTCTTTTTCTATTTTCTCACTTCAATAAACGGAAAGGTTGTACATCAAAAACATTTGAACACTACTGCGAGAAGTATGAGTAAACACAATGAACAACACGTATTCATATAGTGGGGGGAAATATTGAAAATATGCAGGTTTCCTATAGAAAGAAAGTAGGGAATTTGGCATTCAGTAATTGATTCTATCCTTCAACAACATGCTGGGTTAATGAGGTGTATACGAATTGCGTGAAATAAGCGTTATATACAGTGTCATATATATTTAGCACCCTCATACAAGCTGGTTACTGCATTTCACAGTCATCTATCAACTGTTCAACCTTTCCGCCTCTCGTTACAAAGAGAAATAGATTGGTAACAGTGTAGAGAATTGAGTCAGAGAACAAAAATGATTAAACGAATTCTCTTGGAAGGAAACGGTTGATTGATTCAAGAGTAGACTCAGATAACTGTGCATATATCCGAAATGGAGAGACACGTGCTCTGTGTGTATTTGTACAATCTGATAATACACAACTTTAATAATTCATTTGATACAAAATGATAATATTAATTATTGAGAAAAAATGCATTTACAAATGGAGAGTCTGTGCGATTTCTCTTGTGAACGAGAAAGACCATTACAAAATATTTTTTTTTAAATCCTCACAAAGCATATAGAAAATAGATGATAAAAAGTTATAAAGACGATCATCAACTGTCGGTATGAAGTTATTAGAGTGTGGTCTCTGATATATCTTTTCTTGAAGATGTCCCTCTGAATGCATCCCACATGTGCCTTCTCATACAATCCTTTTTGATTTATTAACAATTTCTCCGATTCTCTGCCAGAAATGCTCTAGGAAAAATAAATCAATTTTTGTCTATCAAATACAAAATTTATTTTAGGCGCCCAAATTACCCAATTTTATTTATCATTTTCTTGCCGTGCTAATCAATGATTAGTAATCATCCAATTTAAAGACCCTATTTGAGACCTAACTAGCTACAAGACTGTCAATTATAGGTTACCTGTTCTTAAATTGTTAGAGAAAATCAGACAATTTATACTTTACCATAGAATTCAAGAATATGGCACAATCAGACCCAAAGCAAAATGCACTACTGAACGCTTACAGAGACAGCTAAGAAGTTTATATTTCTGTCAATCACCTGGCATTAGAGTTAAGCACTAATCTCAAATGAATACTCTTTTATAAAAGTACGAAAAGAATCTCTAAATTCGATTTGGAAGATTTTCGTTAAATATTTTCAAAAAGGTAATTACTAATTACCTTTCTGATAAACTATAGGTGGCCGATGAGTAACATCTATACATTCGTGAAGCTAAACGTGATTAGCGTTGCAACTAAATAACAAAACATGCTGGGCTAAAATAAATGTAACACTCTATCAGAGACTGAGGGAATGAAAAGATGAATAACTTTATGAAGGTGGAGCTCAGAATGGAAACGGTCTAATGACTAAAGAGAATAGATTGGCTACTCTTTGTTAAAAAAACCGAAGGAACATTTTAGTTTGGCACGTGCTGTTCTCTCCTCCAACTTTTGCAATCAGATAAACTTGGCGATTCTATAAATTATTCAAGATTACTTAATTTCTCAATACGAATTTGAATCATGTACCGAGCGTAAAAATTTTATGAATGAATTCTGTACTGTGTGTACATTGAGTGTAATAAAAGTTTGGTGACGGATTCCGTATACACTTTTCTTGTTGGTAATAGTCACTTTGTGTAAAGTACTTTTATGGTTTAATACTTATAACCCGAACCGATCTAACTGTTATTTTGAATATAATTTCCAAAACTAAAACAATACTACCATCTTAACTTGTAAGCATTCAAACCATAGCTCAAGTATGGGTATAAAATTTATATATTTATATGAGCTAAAACCTTTTATAGAAAACAAAAATTCTGGCTTCCTCAGCAGTAGAGCTGTCCGTTATATTAGGTGAAGCTCTATTAATCAAGTTTACTATACTTTGAGGTACAAAGCCGATTTGTTCAATATGAATCAGTAGACCTCAAAGTATAAACTTGTTTAGAGCCTTCTTCTACGTTTCTCTAAAGAAAGTATTTCCAAAACAGTTTTGGTGGATACAGATAATTATGAAAATGATCTGTTTTAAATCTATGTACAAATAGAAGAAAAGTTGTTCAAGTCTTGACAAAGCGAGAGGTTATATAGACTAATTGTCCAATTGTCTAAATGAAGATAAAAATATATGGTCATTGTACGAGACATTCCTCAGATCGGGATGGGTTTGAGAAGCTTCTAAGGAGGAATTAAAAATCGTTATGATCCAAGCTTGTCGGCGGAGCCATAATGGATGGAGTCCGCTCACATTGATCCTCGTCTTGTAGGAGTGGCGGATCAATTCCAGGCTGATCAGGAATAAGGGAGCGCAGAAAGTTGTGCTGAGCGTCTTCGATAGCCTTTGATTGCTCATCGGTAATTGAACACATGAAGCCAGCTGGATAATTATAATCAAAGTGCGGAAGCACTCTTGATTTGTAAATTTGCAACATGAGAGAAAAAGATGTGCAGAATTTACGCAGAAAATACAATTCTGTGTTGACTGATTTTATCTTTGACTTGAGAGTCACTTTCAACTTGTTGTTGTAAGTGAAACCAAAATCTTTGATATCGGTCAAAACAGGGCATTTCACACTGAGAGAACTCAATAAATTTGGGACGGTGATCCTGATATCATTGTCGATGATTTGGAGTCATTAATCGTGAACCCAAACTCTGCTAGGAGCTACGAGATATGACCAAGATCATGATTGATCTTGAAAAGTTTTGACAGGAAAAAGTAACTTCAGATCATCATCGTGCCAAAATTAGGATCAGATAACTTAATATAAGAAAATCCGAGTTTATTGTACATTCATCTGAACTCTCATCGTTCAGATAAACATACTGAGACCTATTCTTTAAAAATGAATTAAGTTTGGTTCTAATTTCAAGATCAACCAAGTCAATCATTAAAGACTTGCGGTACTTCAGAAAATGTATAGGTCGATTCGCAGACAGTGGTCAACAAAATACACCTGATTGTTTTGGAATTCTTATCAACCTATGCTCTACTGACGAGTCTCGCGAATAGAGCTGATTGATCAGTGTTAAATCTTTCTTAATTTGAAAATAGCTTTAAATAACTATCTTTAAAGTGTACTTTAATATTTCCACCTGTCACAGAGATAATCCTTCGACATCCCAAAGTTGAGTATGGAAAAATAAGTGAGAATACGATAAATCTCTAGCAAAATATGACCGACTTCTTCTTCAAGAGAGTGTATTGTCCAACATTGTAGGTATAGTATCCAAGTCTTTCTTGTACACTCTCAGTGTGGGAGGCTGGGGGTAAATAGTCCGCTAATTGTTGTACCTAGAAATTGTTGTAATAAAAATATAAGTTTATTGCCTCCCCACAGCATCCGCACTGCAGTTCTATCATCATTATAACGGGCATGGTGAGGGTTCACATAATAAATACATGAACACTTTACAAGGAAGATGTATTAACATTTAAATGATTCCCTCTTTCTTCCTTCATTCTTCAATTAATCATAGGATGAAGAATATAGAAAAGCAAGGATGGCAATATTTAATCCCTATTTTCTACCTCGATAGATTTCATTATTGGACAGATCAATTAAGATCTAGATAGAATCAAATGCAAAAATGTAGCCATATACAAATACAGGTTGGGGATATATTGTTTATATTTGAGCTTGTCTTTCGATTGACCTACATCTTGGATTCGTGGGAATTTCGATCATTCATCGCAAGGAAAAATCGATATTCATCTCTAGATAACAATGTGAAAATTGGTACTTACTCACAAGTAACGAGTGTGATTTGTCTTTTTGTAATTATGTCATCTCTTGAGAGTAGGGAGGGATTAAAAATTCCTCATTGAATTGTGAGAGATGGTATGTTTATTTCTTTTTTATTTTCTCTGCACTTTTAATCGACACTTGAGAATAGATAAATAATCAGTGAGGATCATTTCAAAATGCACTATGAAATTGATATTTCCCCCAAAATAATTTGTATTTGCAAATAAAATCTAGATACTTATGAGTAGTTAAAACAAACGTAAATTTCAGCGTACAATGAGTCATTCAATAAAATCTCCTAATGGACCAGTAATACGTCCATTTTGTATTAGAATAGAGACCTTTCGTTAATATACACATTATGGCACCTGAAGTTCGTATTCAGCACGTTCTAAACTGGATGATGCTAACTCTCACAGCCCCCTGTTTTCATACAAACTTTGACACTTAATATAAAAAATCAAAAGTAATTATTCAGTTAGAAAGATCAAATTAGTATTCATCCTAAATTTGTTTCCCAATGGATAAATTCATTCAAGTAAAATCCAAAAGCAGTGCCCTACTGTACATAGATCAGGTGTAAAACGGATCATTTAAAAGACATCTAAAGATTTTCCAAGAAAAAAAGATGTAGGGTTACAGAAAGACTCTTTTATCGTGTATTTTATGTCAGTAGGTTAAGAATTGACCTGTAATAACGAATTCGATTATCGATCATTTGATCCGATCATTGAAATGTTTATTATAAGGAGAGATATTCTACCTTATTTTTCTCTCCAAAATATTATAAACAAATAATGAACCACCACTCGAATCCACTTAAGAGGCAATTTTTATAAACATATACACAAAAAACATAGGTATAATATTCCACAAGCAGAAAGAGAGAAAAATCCAAGAGAGGATCATCTAATAAGGTCATTTAATAATACAATCAAGAATCTTTCATTCTGCTTTCTTCTTTTGCAGTTTTATCTCAAAATTAATTTATAGAACAGGTGTATCTTCTTTGAGAGAAAGATTCTTTAAACATCGTGCATTATGTTGAATGATGTTAGCTCTCTGGTGTGTGCTAATTCTCGTACTTAGCTCTAGATAATAAATCTCATAGCTATGATTCTCAATTGAACAATGGATGAATGAGAGTTGTATTAGCGTTGGTAGAACCTTTCTCAGTGCTTTGTTTTGTGATTCAACTCTGATGTTGAACTGCATTTTCGCTGTCATATTGTGACAACAAGGTGGTTTTTTCTGTTTGATAGAAAGAGCTTTGAGATCAGATCAGAGGTGATTTTCTTGTTTTTCTTTGTGCTCGCTTTCACTATCAATGTTATAAATCTGGTGTCCATTCTGGCTCGGATTATGATTTTTTCACATACATTTGTGATTCGATTCATCATCGAGACGATTTTGCTCGATAAAATAGTTGCAAGCCCTCCTTCCCCATTATAACCCCTCATGTGAACCCGAAGAGAGTTATACTCGGCTGGCCGACTCAACTTCTAGCCAAAAAAGCCTTTGGTCTTAGCTTGTAAGCCTGTAAGAAGCTTGATTCATACAAAAAACACACAATTCTGAATATTTTTGCATAATCATTAATTATCTTCAAAAACCATATTATTGAGAGTGCTGAGTTCAATGAAGCATTTTCTTTAATTTAAGGGGTTGTCAATTAAAATTGAGATAATCGCCATGTTTGAAAACCTAATGGAATCTTGAAATTTAATTTTTCTCGATATTTTATTCAAGAGTCTTCTTGTTAGACTTGTTGTTCAAATGTAAATTCGATTTTTTATCCTGTGTTTCTTATGGGCCCTGAGAAAATCCCAAGTAAAAATACCAAGACTCTAAGCTGTAGGGATCTGAAGAGGTGATAATCGAAGGCAGATCTCGAATCTAAGAATGTCGTGTACGAGGACCATATCCTGTTAACTTTGTACCGACAATCGCTTTTTGAGAATTTGAACATTTTTTCATCTGTACATATATTAGGTCTAAAGCGGACCATTCTAAATACTTCTTGACCCCTCCTCTATTTAATGTACATCCCTAATCCTGTAAAAATTCTAAAATTTTGTTTTAATATAAATTTTTCTTGAATTAAAGAATCTTCAAAGAGATCATAAAAGAAGTGCTCACTCGAGCCTGAGTCATGCTGGTAAACATCTCGATAATTTGAATGATAATACATGACACACATGAGTATTCAACATTGTCACTACTTGAAAGTAACAATTAAAAGTTCTCATCATTGTTCATTCCCTTTGTTTCTGTATTTATATTTGTAGAATGTTGTAGAATGTGTTTTTTCTATTTATTCTTCTTTCAATTCACAGCTTCTCTCTAGTTATTTTTGTCACATTCGACATTCATTCAAGACACCAATTAGTTCCTATGACTACCAAAGTAGCAATGATTAATCGCAAGGAATAAGAGATTCTTCATTTATCAACAATATGGAGAGGTGCTATGAGGATGGATGTTACAGTGACAAAGACAGAATAACGCTTTCTTCCATCAACATCATTAGAGAATTGTTTACACTGTGCTGTTTAAGTAATTTCCCAACTACACACCGCTCTGGACACGATTCTAGGCCAGCCAACAATGGAGGCCTCTGAGAGGAAAAGAAATCAAATTTTCAAATTGTCCAAGTTAAAACAAAAATTCTCACACAATCCTTTAATGAAATGTGTGTGTACTATAAAAGGGGGGGGGGTCTGTTGAAATAATAAGCCTTCATCCTGCATGACCCCCTGCATGCTGGAGTGCATTCTCTGCCCCATCCCTCTCGTCAGCTCCCTTCAATGAAATGTGTATTTCTTTAATTATCACACTTTTTCAACTCTTTTTTCCTGTCAAAGAAAAACTCCTCCGTCTCACCCAAAAAGAGTGCAATGAAATTTTTATTACGAAACTGTATATCAAACTGGTAAAGTGTACACCGAGGCATAGAGATTAGATTTTATGTAAGAAGAACGAAAAGAAAACTTTTTTTTTCAGAATAAACATTTTGTTCAATTGAAGGACGTACTTTGTGTGACTACACTATGAAAATGTTCATGTCAAAATAATAATAATACACTGTGTAAAGAGAAATGGTTTTTGAAGGAGAATATTTTCGCTCTCTTGAAATTTGAAACATTTTCTCATGGCAACTAGAATTTTATCAGACAAGTCTGTAAACATTTGTGCATTTTAACGAACATTGCCGAGTTGTAAGCTCAAAATCTTGTAAAAGGGCTAATTCTCTTGAACTAATCGAAACGAGTGTACTTTAAAGGAATAAATACAAGTGATTAATTAAAACAAAAGCATTAAAAACAAATGGTTAGCTCCAATATACCAACTGTCACAATTAATTCCAAACGACCAATAGAAATACTTTAATAACAAATTCTATTTCTATTGGCTGAGAGGAAAGAGTCGAAGAAATTATACCACACAACTTAGTCATAATTGAATTCTCTCTACACTTGGAATTACGTCGTACAATTCATTTATTTCTCTCTCTGTCATAAATTCATTCGCCCTTTCATTGACTGGCTGTCTGTCTATCGTCCTGCCCATACACTCTTGGATTTAAATAAAAACAACTCAGTCATTGTGTTCCATGTGTTATCGTGAGTTTTGTTCAAATTTTAACAAATCATAAATAAAATCACCTGCCTCAACAAATAATCACATGTCTTGACCATACAATCAATGAATGAGACATGTTTATTCGATTCAGAGATTCTCATCTTCTCTCAGAGAAATGTATCCATTTTTTCTTCTCATGAATTTTGTTTTAATCAATGACTCAAAACATATTTATAGATTTTTATTACTAATTCGTACTAAGATATCATCAGACTGATGTGGAGACAATGTCTCCAAAGATCTCCTCTAAATGCACACATAAAATCATGACAACTAATTTATTCATGACATGAGATGCATATTAATTTATATCACGAAAGCTTTTTAAAACCTAATTCCCACGTCAATTAGAGAAAGAGAGAGGTTAAAAGGGCAACACTTTTAACACTTGAATAAGCACTGTCAATCTTGTTTGTTTCTGTCTTTGTGTGTGCAGACTAAAATGGTCCGTGTGGAAATTGCAATAAAAGTTTTATTTCCCCTCTTCATGAGAAATCCTCATAAAATAATTATTACACAACAAAGATGTGACATGATTCTTGGTACTTTTTGCCCATCTAACACAATTTTATTCTCTCTTGTCTTTGTGTGAAGTTTTCAATTTTAAAAGAACAAACTCTAGGTCTCCGATAGAATGCACTTGGGGGAGAAGATTTGGAAAACGTTAATTTTTTATTTCAGAGAAAAAAATCGCTTTTGGTAATTAAATTTTTTCAAGTATTTTGATTTCTTTCCTTACTTTACGACCATTTGAAGATAATTTTTAAACTTGAAAATTACCCACTTTCCAAGTCAATATATTTATCTTGAAATCATAAGAAAAAATTATGACCCCCTCCTTATTTATTAAATTCACTGACCATTTCTGGTTATTTTCACAAGCTTTGTGTCATACAAACTTTGACGCTTGAGAAAAATGATCACACATTTGGAAAGATTAAAATCTGTGTTAATCCAAAAATTCGACTCCAGGCGTGAAAAATATGACAAGTCAAAGTTTTAAAAGTCTGATAATAGTATTTGAAAAAAACTCTAATTCTTTCAAAATTTTGAACTAGGTTCGTTCTCATCGAAAGATAATTTTTCTAGTTTAAACTTGTATTCATTTTCATGAAAAAGATTTCAGGTTTTCTTTAAAATTTGATTTTAAAAAAAAATTTCAGTTGAAAATTTGAGCACCTCCTTGAGTGGTCTTGCGGTGGGGGGCTTATTTAGCAAAAGAAATTAGTCAGCTAATGAATAGATGGAATAGCTGTTATCACCTTCACCTCAGGATTTTAAGCTGAAAGGATTTTTGTAACAGGAATACAGAGATTCTATTTCTCTCTGGACATAAAACGAGAGAGGGAGAGAGGATATTAAGGTTGAATAGCTTTGATCAGGGATGAATTTCTTTTTTCTGTTGTTTAAAATCGATGACAAAGAATAAAATATTGCAACTGCTGATGAACAGACCTGAGGAAGATAATTTATTGAAATGTGCATTTTATTATTCTTAATATCATTGCGGTATGATTCACTATGTGGGATGGGACGAGAATATGAATTATATTTCAAAAAAATGGGCAGGCCATAAAAGAATCCGTCAATTTTTTGTTCAATTTCCTCTCGAAATTATCGCTACTGAGCAATATATTATTTTTATCAAAAGTTTGACTTATTGATCTCATCCGAGATGAAATTATACATATTTATATCTTGAAACTATATTAATACGTCTCTCTTTGTAAAAAAACTCTATCAAAGTCAAGTGTATTATGTCACAAGTTTGTGTGTGTGTTGTAAATCAGTTACAATGCATTACTTTTGACACTTGTCCTAGAATGAGTATTTTATCAAAAATAAATCCCGTTGAAAGTTACGAGTGGGCACTGCTAGCATACCTCCGGATATATCGACATGCTTTCATGAGGTTAGAAATCATCTCTTTTTATTCTGATGCAGATTAACCAATCCTCTACTCTCAAGTAGTACGCCTCAAGTTTTTATGTGAGTCATTTGGTGAGTAGAAATCAAACGTCATTCAATTAAGAGTTACTCAAGCATACTTTAGCCCTGCATAGTTATCCTTTAATTAATGTCTGAGTAGGCTATATGAGCAACATTCCCCTTTGACATAATCAGCCCTTGTGTGTGCTTGCATCTTGACATTTCTTTCCAACAAGCAAAAGTCTCTTCCCCCTTATGTAAAGATCAACTTAGCTGACCCAGTTTTGATTCTTCTCCCTCATTTTGTAAATTATTACAATCTCTAAATATACAATGTATGTTTATAAGGATGGGATATGATTCATTGTTATTCTTATCATATTCTCCTCTAAAAGAGAGTAATCATCTTCCACCTCTGGAACATTCAGAGGTTTATTGCAGTGTATTCCCCTCTTATATTTTTTATCATTTAGATAACTATTTATTCTAGTTTTTTTTATTCTCAATTGACATTCTATCTTCAAATTGTATCTCTTTATAACGCTGTAGCTTTTTTTCTAATAGAAAGATACACGATACAGTACAGGATGGGCAAATATTGAATTTCCACAACCCTCCCCCTGCCTGCTTGCGCCTCACTTTTTCTTCTCCTTGTGAATGAGTCATTTTTGGAATCTGTATCGAAATTTGTTGCAAACTCATACGTTTTTATCAAGTTTTCGCTTTAAAATGAGTGGAGATTTGAAATCAGGCCAACGTTTTCATCTTCTCGAGTAGCATCTCTAATTTCTTCTAAAGGCAACTCATTTTATAAACATTAGAGGAAATGTCACGAGAACTAGGCAAGAAGGGTTTGTATTTACTAAATCTACAAAACTTTCAGAGATTATTTTCTGCCAAAAGTTTAACATTTAGAAAAGTGTTACGCACAGAGAACATTTTTAAAGCCTCAACTCCGTTTGACAAAGTGAGTGTATTAACAAAAATACTTCTTCTGGTTCTCGTAAAGAAAAGTCTGTGACAAGTTATCCGAAAAAAAAGATAAAATTCAAATATTTATAAATTTCTTTTGGCAACCAGCGAATCTCTAGGAATGCTGAAAGAGGGTTTTGTTTATGTCAGTTACGAATGATTGAAGTAATCTAGGAATGTAAATACCTTCCGCTATGTACAATCGCTTTTAGAATAATAGACTTTGTCTATATTGATAAGAGAATCTCCTTTTTTTTCCTTCAGAGACGAATGTAGAAGCAATTTAAACTCGACACAGATGATCCATCCAAAGACGATCGAATTCGGACCCAGCGGACACAGACAATTGAACATTTCTCTGGCCAATATTAGAGACTCCATTAAGCAATCCTCATTTGAAAACTTTCGGTATGTCTCTTTAAATATTCCCAAGACTGACCGGACGAAACCCTTTTTTTCTCTAGAAGAACCATTCTAGACAATTATTTTCGAAAATAATTCTTTTTCTAAAAAATATTGAATCTTTTATGGATCTAAATTTAAAAATAATACAGATACTATTTTGAAAACTCGCCAAGTATTACAGCGAATAGCAACTCATGAGAAGATGCAAAAATTAAAGTACATTCAGAATCAACAGGCTTCACGATCGTTCTTATATTCACCGTCATATATATTTGTATTTTCTAACATTAAGTAATTTTTTTTATCTATTTAAAATTTTTTTTTTCGACATCCAAGAGTCTAGAAATGCTCCTAGAAAAAAGGCAAATGCAATCGATTTTTTAGTTCTAACAACCAATGAAATGCACGTATTTCAATTTGTGTCTGTACCACCAATGAAAACAGTGTTAATTTCGGTTTAAAATCCCAAATTTTCATTCTAGTTATTTCAGTTTAATGAGGGATTACTTGTGAGATCACGAATCTTTCCCTCCTGAAAATCTGAAGCAGCATATCAAAACGCATGTTTTTAAATTAAGTATTAAATATATTATTTTTTCTAAAAAAACCTATTTTAAATTAGGCAAAATTATTTATTGCCTTTTTTATTGAAATAAATGGCCTTTTCTGGTAGCCCTTCTCATAGTATTCTGCTAAAATGAAACCAAATCATACCACATGTTTCCATATTAGATAAACATGCTATTGATTCACTTTCATTAAGTATTCAACTTTCTTTTCAACTGGTGGGTCAAGCTGATAAATATATATATATTGGAATGAGTATTTAAATTTCAGTAATTCCTCGTTGGTATTTCAAGATGTACTTCTCTGCATTTCAATCACACAAATGACTTCTATCGTACATACATCTGAGAACAAATGTTATCTCTCTCTTTTTCAAATATTAAAAACATATTGCATTCTAGCGTTGTACTACGCAATCTAAACAAGTTGGAGACGCTCAGGAAAGAGCAATGCCTAGTCGAACATCACAAGGACACCATACATCGTTATGATATGAGCTCCCAGAAGGATTTCCTCCTGATTGAGAACCTCATTCCGGATGAATTCTTCGAGGTGAGATTATACAAGGTGACGTTCAATGGAGAGCAGGTAGAGATTGGTTATATTTCCTCCAGTATGCGCGTTCCCGCGGCACCGCCAAATCACCCACCAGCCAACATTCGGGTCAGCATCCTAAATGAGACGTCGGTCCTCGTGAAGTGGAGTGCCCCGGTCAACCTTAACTGCACCGGGGAGTTGACTGGCTACAAGTCGAGAGTGATTTTGAAGTCTCTTGAGAAGACCTTTCTCGAGAAGGAACTAGAGTCCAACAGCTATGAGACTGTCTTTGATTGTGAGCTGATCTTGAGGATAAAACCATTTTTTCTCAAAAAATTAAAAATATAATCAAAATTAATTGAGAAGGAATTTGATTGGCCCATGACTGAAAAGAAATTTCTTGGAACTTGAAGAAGGGTCATTTAAAAAAAAGTCAAAAAAGGCTTGATTATTTTCACGCTTAAATCCTAGAAAATTATTGTAGGTTTCAATTCGATGACCGTTTTTTAAATACAAATTGAGATCTGGGTCGTTTTTAAGAAAAATTTAAATTACATGGTCCAAGTTGCTTCTCGAATAATGGATCAAGGATTGTGATCCAACATTTCTAGGTAATATTAATCTAAACCTCATGTTTCAAACAGCGCTCACCTCTGGAAATGAGTATTCAGTCCAGATAGCTGCCTTTACTCGAGCCGGCCTCGGACCCTATTCCAGTCCAGAGGCCATCAAAATGCCAGGAACTGCTGAGGTATCGGAGGACTACGAAGACTTGAACGGGCCGCCACAACAACAGTACTCACCCCTCAGATGTCATCCGTTGCGTGTAAGTTCTGCTAAGAAACAAATCAAGGATCAATAATTCCACTTTTGAGAAGTTTTGAACCTTGTTTAAGAACATTTTTAAACAAAAAATCCTTATTTATGCAAAATTTAGAATTTTTAGTAACTTGGGCGTTTCTTATATGCCCTCTTATTTTCACATTTTCAATTCAGCTGAGTGTAAAGAGCTTGGGATCTGGCCTCGATCATCTCTCCTTCCAATGGACTGTGGAAGAGTATCGGGTGAAAAACGTTGAGAGCAAGATCATTTTCAACGAGAAGACCCTGCCGGCAAATTGTATCATTCCGCCCGAGTCTAAAATTTCCATAAAATGGGACAGCACCAATAGTATCACTCTCAAGAATACTCGACTCATTAGTTCAATGATTAGTAATTTCACCATTTCACAATTAGGTAAGTGGCCAATGAAATTCACCTAGGCCTGTGATTGGCTTAGCATTTTGGATAAATTTTATTCGTCCAAACTCTAACATACTTCTCTTGATGCTCATAAGAGATGGAGCCCGCAAATAATTAATTTCCTCTTAACAGAACCAAGCATGGAATATTACGTTAAAGTAGTCCCGACACTATTTGACGAGGAAACATATCCGCATTTGGGAGTTTACATGACAAATGATAACAGTTAGTCCCTTGGAAATCATTGCATTTTCAAACCGTCAAGATTTGAGGTGTATTAGGTCTTAAAATAATTATTTGAAATTTAAATTTCTATCAAAGAATCAGAGCATAGGAGACAGCGCCGGTTTGTTGATGAATTAATAACTGTCGACTTAGTGCTCGATAATCTCCGGAAAAATATTCACTTTTGTTAAATTATATATTCTTTTAGATTTCAACTTTAGCTTCCCGGCGCACTATCCAATCGTGACTGGAGTCTACACGACCTCAGCAACGATAAGCTGGTCCAACAAAGACCCCGTGAAGGGCTTCATTATAAAGATCTATCAGGCCCAGTTGAACGATCACAACCCAGAGTCGGGTGTGAAGATCAAGTTGGCCAAGAACCCTAATAAACATCGATTGCACATTGATGAACTGTTACCGTCGAAGGTTTACAAGTTCTCCGTCTGCCAAGTGACCATGGGTATGCACTTTAATTCCCCGATCGATGAAGCCTTGTGCAGTCGGACGCAGGCCTTTGAGACACCAGGAATGAGTGAGTTACAACCCTATAGATGAAAAGGCATTGAGAAAACAATGAATTATATCAAGATGAAATTTCATTGAAACCAATTGTTTGTAAAGTTGTTTTGTAAAGCTGAACGACAAAGGCGATATGCATTACTTTCTGAGAAATACAGGTCACTTCTACCAAATTGGACTGTAAAAGGTATAGAAAGCTTGAGAGGCTTGGAATAAAATATAAGATGCAGAGATATTTTTGAGAGAGTATGTTTTTAAACATTTTTGCATTTTCCATAGAACCAGACAAGAGTCCGAATAACATTGGCATCAAGCCGAGTCCGAAGCTTGATCTGCACTCCCACGCGATAGATTGCATCAGCATTCACACCAAATTTGCAAACGAGCAGGGCAAAACGTCGCTGCCTATCAAATTATGGTGGCAGTCGGATGACAATGTATCTGGTTATCGGGTCTTCATCACGGGAGATGTCAATGTACCGCAGGACTATTGGTACTTTGAGCAATTGAAGAGTAATAGCGTTGTCTTTCAGAACCTAAAGAGTGACTGTCAGTTTTATGTCAAACTTGCTTCTATTAATTCTTATGGGAGTGGCCCCATCTCCAAGACCATCTCCTTCAAAACACCAGATGGTGAGTTTAGAGCTGAAATCTTGGCCAATTTTTTTATCTTGCCAAAAATTGCACAGCCCTCTAATCTCGTATTTTTTCAAGACTCTGGCCTTGGCGGCGGCCTCATCTCCATGTCGGATTATGAGAAAGTCCACTTTCAAAACATACACGAAATCGGTCAACTGAACCTGGGGTGGAATGACAGCCTGCTGACAGAGAAGCACATTGACCCTCCGGTTAGCACAAACGAGGACTTCAAATGGCTCATGGTTGGCTGCATCAGCGGCCTCGTGTTGCTCATGATAATAATCATTTCCCTTGTGCACATTGTCAAGTATGTGATCAAATCGAAGAACATCCGGATGGCGATCAGCCGAGAGTGAGTTTCAAATATATCAGATAAATTCGGATCTTGTAATTGTTTTGAAGTTTTGAAAATGAACGTCATATCTTGCCCTCTATAAAATTTCCGAGAGAACGGGAAATTGATGATTATTTCGCGGGGAGGTGTGTACCCACCCAAGGAAGGGAGCGTAGAACATTTTGTGACCTTTGACCCCTGATCTATTTAGGAAAGAAACGGAAAATATTTTTTTTAGTTGCTAAAAGAAATGTATTTGACCGCAGCGCGCCGCTTCTAAACTTTCAAACACCCAAATGAGAGGAAAGGAAGTGACTTGAAGAATTTTTTGTATATATCATTTTGCGCGCCATTCAATTCTGCGTAATGTAGCGGTTGCAGATTTTTTCTAAAATTTAATTATTTTGGTGAAGGGCCGTCGGAAGCCGTCCAAGTCTTCTCTTCACGATCGTGAGCGCATCTTTTGGCCGATTCGGCTCAAATTTGGTAGGATTGTAGACTTTTTTTTGTTCTTCTTAGAAGTCGCACATTTAAATTCCTGGACGCTACAATTATCGATTTAGTGATGTCCGAAAAATGGTATTTTTTCAATTTTTTTCAATGGGCCTCCTTGTTGCGAATGTAATATTATCTAATTCCTCAAAAATAAGGATCCCAAACTCGATCTGCTAGCTTAAAGGTCCATTAGGCTGACGTTTCGTGATTGGTTGGATCATTCTCTTCTTCAGTTGTCTTTGAAATTGTCGAAAAGCCAAAAGGCAGCATTCCTATGAAAGAGGACATTTTTCGTCATTTCGGTCGCTCTAATCATAACCAATCATTGATCAACATCCGTAATGCCCACATCTGATCTCTTGAAGGTTTCTCCTCTTCTTGATAGATTGTGTTCTCTTGAAGAAATGTCATAACTTCCACCATCTCTAGCTAGTTTAATTGGTAGACATTTTGTGAATTACAAGGAGAAATAAAAAAATAACTCTGCCTACATAATTAGTGCTGGAGTAATCTAGTTTATCTTCTCGCAACGTTCAAATAAAACACAGAGGGATGGAATGGAAATCTAAGCAGAATTTGCGACATGTCTCTAAATAGCAGACAGTTATTTCACTTATTTTAATAGTTACATTCCAGAGTAATAACAATGCCTCTCCTGTCTACCATCTTCCTCACCATTCCTGTTTTATAGTCCCATTTCCTTTGCTGACTGACTCTCCAGTGTGAAGGGAGGGTGGTGGTATGGATTTGATATTCTCTCCTTGAGTTATCATCTTCGCATGGAGAAATGAATTATTTCCTGTCAAAAGTGTCAGCAATGATTCATACAACTTTCCATATAGGTTATAGGGCTGGTACTACAATGCGAGGTGTGCGCTTTTGCGTAGGAGTTGGTGAATGAAATTCTGAGAAGGATTTTGCTCTCAATAATACTGAGTATTATCAAAACATTTGAAACATATATCAGAGAGAGATTAATTTCATGATACTTTGGTACATCTTTTTTCATTTCAAAACTTTCAAGCAGGATTAATGAGGATTATTGCATACACTGACTCATGAATGATTAATGTCTCTTTTTACATAAAATACCTTGCCTTTATTTGTTTGTTTAAAATATAAACGCTAATTAATGATATCTACAGGAAACTCAAATCTGGATTTATTTTGTCAAATCTATCTTTCTTTCCTGCTAACTTTGTCAATTAGTACGAAAAATATAATCTGATAAGGTCTCATAAAAGATATTTTAACTGCATTTGGGAATCTATCTTATTTTCATATTTTTACACAGCCTCAAGAGTCTTTCTTACAATGGAAACGATCCGAATGAACCCAGTTTACTGCTGCCATCTCCTAACTCAATCGACTACCTATCAAGTACAGTACAAAAGCCGCAGTCGATCAACACGTCCGGCTTCCACAGCTGCTCTCTCCTTAACAACATGGAAACTCATAGTCAGGTCATCAACTCCACCGGTAGGAGCTCAGAGATGAGCTATCAACAGAACCGCAAGTTCCTTATCAACCCAGAATCGGATTCCAACACGCAATACCGTGTCACGCCAGTGGACAGTGAGCCGTCCTTCAATTACAACCAGGGCAGAAGGAACACCTTCAAGCCCATATTCAATGACCCCTGCAACGGCCACCTCCCGCATCATCCGATCGACTACGACGGCAGTAGTAGGAGCAGCGCGGGTCTCTTGGTCGCCAATAGCGGCCTCAATCCCAACGAAATGGATGCGTATCCCAGCAACTCACCGAAGAATGCCAAGATTATGTCGAATTCGTTGTTCTATCAGAATAACCCTCCCCTCTCTTACAACAACCAACAGATGACGAGGAAGAATAGTGAAGACCCCATTCTTGGCTCTGTATCTCCCACGTCGTCTTTCAACGGGTTGTACCGGGAGCAATTTGGGTCCTTTGGAAGGCACTCGAATGACGATCGCATGAGCACTCACTCCCCGAGTCAACTCATGAACTATGCTCACTCTCCAAGTATTCCTGGCCCCAGAAAGTTATCCACCAGTGAGTTGAAGCCTTGTTGCAAATCAGCAAAGTGTTATTCGAAAATGTACCAAATTATTTATACAACTTGGTGTAGAGAAGCCCTGTGCAACTCTCATGCTATCCCCGAGAGGCGCATGCATTATGAATTGGACTGAGTTTCAAAATTGGATTAAGGCCTCAGAAACTGTTTCGCACAAGTTATATGCCAAGTATAAGCGTTATAAATAAAGTTCGAATACAATCTCAAAATGAAATGCACAAATAAACAAAGGGCTCAAATAACAGTGCTAGCAGTTTTGTACATACAAGCACCAAATTACTCTATTCATTTAACACCTGCAATCTGAATGATATTTATGTTACCGTTCAATGAATTAGGAATTAAGCTTAATTCATTGAATATTCTAGGAAATTTCATGAATCCTTTTGAGAAGATTAACCGTGGGAATTTTCTCTCCTCCCTCAATAAGTGTTGTAAATGTGTTTATGTTAAATTATGTGCGTGCGTGTGGGTGTGTTATAAGAGAGGGAGAATGTGTTATTTAAAATGCTACTGTTTACATAATTTAGAAAAGACATTCGAACCCCTCTAACTTTCTTATTTTAAGTCCTGATTGTAATCTTATAGTTTTGGGCAATTATCATTATACATAGGACTTTTGTTATTATTTTTATTGGACATAGGAGAAATATTAACTTTTATTTTGAGCCATAGAGGAGTAGAGGTTAATTATCATGTGACATAGGACAGAAAAATATATACTTTCATTCAAAATAGCTATCTTAATAACACATTATAAGAAATGTATTTTTAATTAAAAATCTTTTCGGCTACATTTCTTATCCTAATTTGTTCGGTCTTGCGTTTTTTAAACTATCACTCTGGTTGAGCTTAGGTTCTCAAATAAATGTTTATAAGTTAACCCTTTTTGACCTTTTGTAATCAAAATTTCACACGAAGGTTATAATTTCAGAGGAAATTTAAAAAGGTAAAAATTGATAAGAATGAATCACCGATTTCTTTCTTGAAAAAGTAGTCGCCACGTGAAAATAATCTAATAGACGATACTTACTGAAAGGGATTGCATTTCAAGGAAAACCAAAATTCACAATTTATTCAATGAACCAAAACTTCTACGAAATTAAATTAGCCAAATTTACTTTCCTAGGATTGAACTTTGGTGATAATTTCATAAAGGGAAGTGATTTATTATCAATTCTACTATTTTTATCCTCTTGGCAGTGTAAATCAATTTCCAGATATTGTAGAGCTTTATAATTTAATTAGATGAGCTCTTTAATCCTCGTAATAAGGGGTGCCTATATTAGCATGACAAGTAGTCATACTGAGCTGTATGAACATATGTAATACATTCTTTCTGCAAGTTTTTGACAAATCTCTTAGTCATATTTCTGTTTTTTTTAGAATATTCATTTCCTATCTTGTGAACTTTTAATCATAGAATTGAGTTTTTAAACCGAGTTTACTCCTCTCGGGAAATGGCCTTGGTGAGACTCGAGCCACGACAATAAGATTAAAAAGTGAACAGGATTCCGCTAGTCCACCATACCTTGATTTTCTTTCCTCAGAATGAGACCAAAAAATGGTAAATGTGCTTCAATTTTGCTGTTTCTTATCAGATGATTGAGTTAAAAATTTAGGATATTTAAAGCATCATAGAACAGCAAGATTTTTTTAAAAGTTAGAAATACTAAAAATTCTATTTTAAAAAATTTCAAAATTTATCCTGTTCCTTTTTTAGAAGACACTTGATTTTTTCGCATAAAAAGGTCTTCCAGAAAATGTAATACCTTCTGGTAATGATCTCTTGATTCATTTAATAGATCAAAGAAATTATCCCAAGTCGAATCAGCCCGCTTCGATATTGACGTCAAAGACCTTTTCATGCAACATGAATGGTGACATGCGATTCTCGGACACAAAGATGAACTCCTTCAAGCCTTATGTAACACCGACAACGCCTAGAATAAACGCAGCCCACCTCCACTCACCCGGTAGGTACACACTGGCAATTAATATTTATTTCTTAGAAAAATCCTATAAAAATGTCAAGCTAGACATTTTTGTGTCTTAAACATAAACGGTCTTTGTCTTAACAGTTGGATCAAAGTCGAGTCTCGGCTACGACCGTGAGAATAACAACGTCAACGGAACCAGCAGCTCGGGAATGGGCGAGAGTCCAGCGCCGGGCGAGTTGTCGACAACACCGCAAATCTCCAGCAACTCCTCCGCTGTTGATGAGCCGAATTCGAAGAAGTTCGTCCAGAACATCTTCCTCAATAGAGCCCATGGAAATCCAATTGATGGGAAACTCCCTAACAACCCACCACAACATCCACTGCAGGTAAGTCAACAACGAAAATCCATAAATTTATTTTCTTTTGAGACGTTTTCTCTTATCGCATCAAAGGTCAGGGAAAGAGGCCTTCAAAATTGATGAGCAGGGCTACTCAAAGTAGTTCACGAATTATGATCAAGTATACACTTTTCGGCATTTTATGTCGTTAACCGAGTAGAATCAAACCCACATCATGTGGGGAGTCATAGCTTGGCATTTGGGTAACGCTCCTCACATAGGTTAAGATTAACTCTCAAAACTGTTGGTTATTTACCTCCAAGTCCAATACATCATTGAGGAGTCTTCATCTTGGCCTGATGTAATGCTCAACCCACAGAAGGGTGTTTTTCTCAATTTTTGAACCCAATTTTCAAAATCCTTTCTCTATTTTCCAGAGAGTATTCAGCACGGAAGAGTTATCTGTGGAAATGGCCAATCTTGAAGGTCTCATGAAAGATTTATCAGAAATAACAAACAAAGAGTACAAGTGCTAAGCTGGGGCCCTACGAGTCCCCAGGAGGGTGGGAAAGGCCTCTTCATTTTCAACTCCCCCAACCCCCTTGCGCATCATAACAAAATGCCTTATTATTATTTTATTTTCCAAGCTGAGATTTATTCGAGAACCAAAAAGCCTAGGTTTGCATTTAATTACACTTTCCAAACTGTGAATATACAAAGTATTGTAAATAAGAAATATTCCCAGCTATGCATTATAATCTTGCTGGATATTCCTCTTCGACTCTAAGGTTAGCGATAAAGTCTCACTAGGTTCATTCTTCCTTAGATTCGAATAGATTTGTAGAAATAAGATGGAGAAACACCCATATATATATATTATGCCGAGTCTAACTCTCTTCGGGTTTACATGAGAGGTCACTATGGTGAAGGAGGGTTTGAAAAAAAGTAAAACTCATATCGAGGAGTGTGGATACCGGGATCGAACCCACGCCATATGAGAAATCATCTATGCCATCCCTCCATATATATAAATGGGGTGGATGTATCAATTTGATTTCCAGAAGAAAGGATGGGGGACGGACTCGAACTCACACCTTAGATGAGGATTTTTAATTTACCCTTATTGGTCGAATTAAAAATAGCATTTCTCACATATATCGACGTCTAGTAACATTGTGATTCCACTCTCTGAATTAGAAAAGATTGGATGCAAAGTCATTAATGTCAAGCCTGGGATAAACGCACCTAGGAGGGTTATCTTATCAAATTTTTTAACAAAGAGCTTATTTCTGAAAAGTTATCTGATTATTAATAGAAATTTTCACCTCTTCACTCAAACGCATAGCATTTGTTCAGTTAAAGGAACAGATGCTTTATTATCAACTTTTGATGAACAGTGTTCATTGAAAACTAACTTCATTTCAGGTGTCAATAGAACAACGTCTTCCCTTTAGATATCCAAATTCTCACACCTTGTCTGAGTAAGCTACTTGAATGATGAAAGTTTACATTGAAATTCATAGTATGAATCATTCTTTTCAAGTGCTAGAAGAAAAGTTTTGAAATTTCTCAAATGCATATGACACTACTTGAAAGTAACAACTGAAGTTATTATTTTTTTACCAGGGTAACCGTAATTTTACATGGAGTTTAGTGTTGTGAGATTGAGGGCTGTTTATGCATTGCACCAGCAGTGGATCAGAGGAGGTTAGTCCCTGTCCCTTTTATCAACCTTCAATGATTATGAAATGACATTTTCCAATTTCAAGATGTCATTTTTATAGAAATTTGGGAATGTTCATTTTATACCTACTCGGAATAAATTCTCGAGTCCACATGTTAATATTTTCCTACAATCTTATTGGCTATTTTGGGAAGACAAAAAGGTAATATAATAACACGATTTTCAAGAATGTTTGTTGACCTGTATCTACCTTAAGTGCTTACAAGTGCCCAAGTCTTTCTATGTTGGGAAGGTATTTCACGATGCACCATATTTAAACAAACTGAAACTTGAGTCCTTTTCGAGTTTTTGTTTTAAGTGGGTTATCAATGATAGCTTATCATACGTTGGTATATTATTTCGAATATGGACTCAATCAACTCCAAGATTTTCCCTAATCTGAGAGAGAACTTATCAAAGATGGTGACGCCTCTCATCAAAGGTCGAAGTAGACAAAAAAGTACAGTATATGTTCTCAAATCGGTGTTTGAGTGAAATTGGCATTCTAGAAAATCGATAATCAATCTTTTCTACCCCTCCCCCTTTTGACAAATGCGTCATATTATTACATTCATGATTTCTGCGTCAGACACAAAAAGGGTCTCATTTTGTTCATTCCTGGCCTGTATGAATTTTAGATTCTATAATCTGAGATTCAATACTCGTTCAATGTTTTGTTTATCATTCTTACCAGCCTATGCTTATTTTCAAGTTTAGAGAGAAATCGAGAAAAATTAATGCTTTTCTTTAAATTTCTTAACTCTACATCTTTTACCAGAAAAGATTTTATCAGAGTTTAACCTGTCTCTTCGGATATCTTTCTATTCGTTCATCCTTCAGATGCTAGTTTATCAACGATCAATGAGTTGACTTATTTCATCTCGCAAATTAGTGAATCATTTTAACGATTGAAGAAGAATAAATCCCAGTAAACCAATCAAATTGGGAGAAATGAAGAGACCACTCAGCGATTAGGACCCCCTTTTGTGTGTGACGCAGAAATCATGAGTGTAATTATTATTATGACGAATTTTTCATAAGCGAGTAGAAAAGTACAACGTATGCGTATAAGGTCAATGGTTCCAGAAGAATCTCTGGCAGAGCATCCTTTCAACTGACGATAACTTCATTGAGTTCTGCAGAGAAAAAGGTCTGATAAACGCCTGTGTCCTTCTCTTATACTAGACGTAATGAGATTTTTCAGAAAAATACGATTACCTATTTCACAGAGAGTCTTAACCCTCCTAGATCCATAGTATCATTATTGTTACATGTTACTAGAAGGCTCATAACTCCGACAAGAGGAGTGATAAGAGAATTTGAACTACCAGTAACTAATTAAGGGATTTTTAAGCTTTCGAATGGTATCACTTGCGCCCCTCAATAATATTAGGTTACGAAATTACAGCTGTTTGAAATTTTATTAAATCTCGAAACTGCTATAACTTTTCTAATTCACATTCGAAATTGTTCAATTTTTTTTCTTTTTGTAGATTGTTCATAGAATTATATGACAAGTTTAAAATATTTAATCTGGTAACTCAAATTTCGAAAGAATTTGATGTTTAATTTGACACGTCACATACAGAAGAAGCAACATGATCTCTGATGATGCAAGTATCCCATCTAAACAGCTTCGAGTCAAAGTGATGGTCGGTGTGAATTTAAAAAATGGTGATTTCTCAATCAAATGAAGATCTCACGCGATCAATCAAATTGTCTGAAATCGCGATTACATGTGAAGAGAGAAATCAACATCAACAAAAAAACTTGAAAAAAAGATTACAGAGAAGAAAATTTAATTAAATCCTCCGAATAGTGAGATGAATAAAACCTCTTCTATTATAGAATTATAATTTCTTCTTATAAGACCTCTTGAGATTTGAATAAATAAACACGAGAAATCATTGTGAAATTTTGTCGAGAATATTCGAAATTGATATTTGCGATATATAAAAATGTTACTTCTTCATTTCATCCAAACCTTAGGCATGCCAAGACGAAAGAGATAAAAAGGGACAATTTTTCACATACACACTAACGGACAATGTAATGATCTTGAGCCATAGTTGAGTGAGGGGGGGGGGGAAATAGTAATAGGAATTTAGAAAAATATTCATCCAAATTGTTGGTTGGTCAAATAAATGCAATTTTGAACGGTGATATAATCAATTAGCTTCGCTGGTGTCTTTCTGGGCTTGTCACTCGAAGATGATCCACTCATAGCTTAGTCGACTTGATCTGATCGCATTTCACAATTGGCAAACTACACAGATGTTCTATGAACTCTTTCCGAGAGAGGAAGCCATCTTCTGGAAATAGAGAATTTATCGGATAAGAAAAAGTACTTTTGGTTCTAGAAATCTTTATTTTAAAGGGCCATGAAAATCAGCGACGCTGTTCGTTGTTTAGTCCTTCTTTAAATCTCTATGACCGATAAACCCTGAAAATTCAGGTTTTCAAACTATACTGACTGAAAAATGTTGAATGATTTGCAAATTAGTAAAGGAGAGTTGGCATTCTCTCTTAGAAATTTAGTTTCATTGCAGAGTCAAACTCTGTAATTATTATTCCAGTCTGATTGTTTAAATAATCCCTAAGAATAGATCTGAATTTTCGCTTTTCAAAGGATTTTCATGCAGAAAAATAATAAAAATTAAATATGAGAAAGTGTTTTTTCTGAGGACTTTTTAGAAAGTCAATTTAGAATTTAATCGTTCTGGTATCCTCCCTCCTCTAAACGAATTTACATAGTATGTAGTTTCAAACCCTCCCCATTATTACCCCTCATTTGAACCCGAAGAAGGTAAGACTCGGCTATGAAACTCAATTCAAAGGAAAAATAGTTCAGTTATAGACAAATTCAGCTCAAATCAAAAAAATATTCTCTTAATATGATGACTCACTATTTTGATCAATAGTATGGAACCATGTCCGCAAAGCGTGCGTCCTGAGCGTTACAATAGCCTTGTTTACTGGGATTTCGGCTAAAAATAAACTCATGAATGTTTGGCCAAATATGAAATTGAAAACATTTTATCATCAATACAAATAAACGCTTTAGACATTCTTTCAGAATTCAGGTGACTTTCCACTTCTCTTTTGTCCGATAAAATTCACAAATGTTCGTCAATAGTTTTGGCCTGATTTCAAGAATGTCAAAATTTTACATTTTAAAACTTTTATTGAAAATATACAATGAATATAGGTATTTTTTTAAAAGCTGCATTACAATGCATTGAGAATAAAAGGCCATTCTGTGGTAGAAAGATATTTTTCATTGATTTAGATTTTACATAAATTAAAATGTTCATTTCTAGAAAACACGAATTTCACTCAGAAGTACTAAAAGTGTAAACTCATCCACTCTCTAACCGAAGAGAAATATATACTTTGAAAAATACAAAGATTGTACTTCAAATTCTACCTTTTTTTCAGCAAAGGCGAAAGAAATGCCTAGTTCCACTCTTTTGTTGACATTGCAATGAATTTTAATTTTACAAATTCGACATGAGTTATTAGCCAAAGGTTTCCATCGATTTTTGATCTGTTGGACACCAGAAAAAGAATAATGAGAGTTGCACAAATCTTGAGAATGAAACTTGAATGATAATGGTTGATTAGGTATGATGTAATTCTCAATATCTATTATTTCATTCAGTGAAATGATGATCAATAAACATTATTTATTTATTCATTATCTCCAAGTATTATTATTATTCATATTTTTGGGATAGAATTTAATGAGAAAATTTTATTACAAAACTCTTGTACTTTAAGAAGGTTTGATCTGGTAGAATGCCAACTCACCTGGTTGTTCATGTATGCGGAGATTGTAGGGTCGAATGACCTCAGTCTCCTGACGAGACATCGGGACTACGCTAACCGGCATCGGCTGTAGGAATCTCTTCTTAGGCGCTCCGTTCCAATTGGAGGGGATTCTCGGGTTATGGCTCCTCATCCTCCTCAAGCTGACAGTCCCCAGGATAACGGGTGCCGATAGCGTCAATATTATTAGCAAGAGCCAATTCCATTTGCAGAGAGTGTATAGCATCCAAAGACAGTCTTTCTCAAAGTGAGACGCTAGCGATTTTATCGAGTTGTTTAAAATTGGGAATTTTCCGATATTCTCTCTAGGAATCTCGTCATATGCCTTTTATGTTCTTGTCTCTTCGTTAATGAATTTGAATGTGAAAATTCTCCAGAATTAACCAAGCAAAACTCAGAGATTTTCAAGTGTATACGATTCTGAATAGATTTTGCGTATAACAATAGAAGAGATATATAGATATATATACATCTTCTTAGTGGAGGTTACCTAATTGTTTTGTTTTCGTTAGAGAGAGATCAGCTATTGGGTGAGGGGGTTTTGTTTTGAATTGAATTATGACAAGTGACACAAGAGATTTTTAGAGAAAATCAACTCAAGACTCATTAGCTGACAGAGAATTCATTGAATGTTTAAAATACAGCATTTATTGATTCATTGTGACTGGCTTCACGGGGGAGAGGGTTTTATCAGTGAACTTGAGTTGTGGAATACTCTTTGACATTGCAATCACACTGGCTAGAGTCACCGGTTCTGGAGGATGATTCTAGAATGGACAAGTTTTATAAACAAAATTCTATCAAAGGATTCTTAAAAAAGGATTTCTACAAAATTGTAAGGTCTTATTTTTGTCCAAAATTTATAATAAAACATTTTTTTCACCATGGAAATTTTCCTCGTGATGATCTTGAGGATAAATCGAAAATTTTTCAAATTTGGTCGCGACATGTTTTTGCGTGAATCTCATTAAAGTTCTCTAGGAAAAAAAGGTTTCCTTGGAGAATATGGAGTAAATTATTTGCGTACAAAGTAATTCAATCTGCATTTCTAACAAGGGCACCGCAAATACTTTCTTTACCTGTAGATTAATTAAATCTTCTCAACATCTATTGCAATTATATGCAAGGCGGTAACGTTTATAATTATTTACGTCCGTAGAATATACAAAATTGGGCTGGTGAAAATAATTGTCAGCGAAGAAGAAATCGGCCATGAAATCAAGTCAATACTGAAAGAATATGGATACCCAGGAAATTCATACACTCATGCCTGGATGTAAAGGAAACAATCCCGCGGAACGAAGATGAAAACACCAATGCAGAGTCGGAACAAAATCTATATATGCGGCTTAATTTCAAAGGAGATGGTTTCAGTCAAGATATAAAGACAAGTCTAAATAGTCTCATCCAAAGTCCATCGAGACCTGGTTCCAACACAAAACAGAATGCGACTGATGTAGAGAGGTTGGGATAGGAACAAAGTTTAAAATTCTAAACAGAAACTCCTAAACATTCTCAACCTTTGAATAATGGAACGATTCTGCATGCATTCTTTACAATTACGATGGCCAGGATGAAAGTTTTATTCTTCTTTCTTTCTTTCTTTCTTTCAATATTCAAATTTCTATTATATTCTATGCAAACATAAGAGGAATTTGTAAAAACAAGAATTCATTCAATTTTTAAAAGTTTGTTATTAAACCTATTACCCAATTGAAGAACTGATGATTTCGGTTGAAATATATATTTTCTTCATATAAATTTCCTTATGAATTCCTTTAGATATTCCTGTCTCATGATAAAATAGTTTAATAATTGTTGCTATTTTCTTGCGGAGGCTCCAGTTAAATAATATTTTTGTTTGCGGCTGAATATAAGGAAATGTGAGAAACGGGTCTATGCCTGGTGTTTAAGGTAGCACTGAGGTTTGCGATCCTTGAGTAATTCTTGGTTTAATACTTCATCAAGTCTATTCTTGGATTTTCCGCTCTCAACTACTGATTAGTAGCCCTGACCTATCAAGCACACCCATCGTATCTGAGTAACAACTGACTAAAACCGAGATAGCCCACATGATCATGTTCTGGTCTGGTCTGTCCAAAAGGTAAGAACAGATTGGATCTGGTTTTTATCACAACTTTAAAGATTTCTATTAAAGTCATTTGTGAAATTTCTTTTTCAAGATTTAACAAAACAAGGAATGTCTGAGTCTATTTTTGTTGGATCGATTTGTTTTGTAAAATCCTTAGATATGAAGAATTGGCTGCCATGGATTTTGTTTTAAAATTTTTTTTTGCCAAAAATTGTTATACATTGATAATAATAATCTTAGCCTACAGCTCTCGAATGCAGCGTGGAATGAGTGCTATTTTTTGTGTGCAAAGTTATTACTCTACACTGGCACAGTTGTACTAAAAATTCCTACTAGGGATGAGAATTTTTTTATTTTTGCGGT
The DNA here is from genome assembly GCA_000715275.1 of Gyrodactylus salaris. Taxonomy (NCBI): domain Eukaryota; kingdom Metazoa; phylum Platyhelminthes; class Monogenea; order Gyrodactylidea; family Gyrodactylidae; genus Gyrodactylus; species Gyrodactylus salaris. Next base: position 68,371 of record KL567383.1, read on the forward strand.
GCCCCCACTGACTTCTGATGAGTAGGGATTAGAAAGTGCAGGGGTGTAGGTAGAGATGAATAGATTTGCAAATTAATCCTATTCATGTTCTTGTGCACAAAGGAGATTAACTTACGGAAACTTTTGGTGAGAGCTTAAATGCCTCGATGAGAATTTGATCCAAGTTCAATTGGAATGTTTGTTCTAGTTTCTGTTCTCTTAGTAGCTAAGGGTGATAGAAATATTTAAAAATAATAATTTTGGTTACTTGCAAAAATGTAAAGAATTTTCAGATTTTTCGTAGATCTTGCGATCATGGCAAAAAGTTCAATATCTTTTGCAATAATGAAGATAAAAATTTTCAAACTCACAGTGTACAGTCGATAAATGTGATCAAAGTCATTATTCGATATGGGATATTTCTTTGACTTGTTAGGGGTGTTATTGAGGAAAAAGGCCTGTGAGTTCTGGTCGATAAGCCATTTCTCCATTGACGGACAGATGCTCCTTAGGGCCAGATTTGAGAGAAATATTCGATCCTCTTCACTGGTGAAGCCTCGTCTGTGAAAAGGATCGTAAGGATTCGAGAAAAATGTTTTCTGCTGATCAAGTAGAGATTTCTTAGAAGGGCCTACTGAACAGATGTTGTGAACAAATCCCCAATTATTGACTCATTGAGGACAGTTTTACATGAAAATTAAAAAGCATTTTTTTCGAACTCTTTCAAACTAAAAAGGCTTGAGGACAAATTGACAAAGGATGAACTGTATTCTATGCTGATTCACACGAATAACTATTACCTGAAGAATGCTTTAACATAATTTATAAATTTTTAATATTCATATGGTCTTAGAGAAACCATCCAGATTCTGAAAATGACATCTCTCTGTGACTCACTTATCGGATTGCGGGGGCTTCTTGAATTGTTGATAGATTGAGTAGAGCTTCTTCCACTTACCCATTTTCAGGCACAATTCAATCAGGACCTTCACCGAGCGATACATGTGGTAGGCAAAGTTGCCGCTGCGGTCAATGTCTGGCGTTAGGATCCTCCAGACTCCATGGAAGAAGTTGTTCTGCTTCCGCTGGGTGAAGAGGCCCTGGCAGGAGCCGCGCTGTGAAAGGGTGTTGTCTGAGCAACCCAACAGGTAATATAACGCCAACTTGTGATCCTATTAAGAAGTCGTGTTGAATTAAAATCGTATGAAATTATTTTTGAAAAGGGTAGGGATTGTATTGCCCTCAGTCAATGTGGATGTATATTACTTGTACACAAGGAAATGAGATTTATTTCACTTGATAAAAATAAGAGATTTACTTTTAAGGGAAAGTTCTCATGAGAATAAAGAAATGACAGCCGGTACATTGATTTGTAGTGTAAGGTTAACCTTTGGAGAACGACCTCTAGGGCGTCCCGGCAGCGTAGAACACACTGAAGCCAGAGGGCTAGGGAGAGAAAATGATTAGTAGAGCTTCCAAAGGCCAAAGATTAATTTTTTTGGTGTCGCAGCAAGGCGTGACGGGGTAAAGACTTATTTAAAAGAATTGTGTTTTCATAATATTTTTGAATTATGTTGGATGCACAAGACAGTCTAGAGAGAAGTCAGAAACTTGTAAAACCTCTTTAAAAGAAGGATTTCCAGGATCAAAGCATTTGCAGTACTCTGATAGTACTTTAGAGCACATTCGCTAACAAAATAACTCACAGCTTTCTGAGTAGTCCCTAGGCTGAACAACAGGCTTCGACGAGCCTGAAGAATCAGACGGCTGACCGGAGTGGGCCTCTTGAAAGTCCCCATCAGCGTCTTGTAGAAGGTCTGGCTTCTTGAGAACTTTTGGCTTCATTTTCTGGATCTGTATAAAATCAGACTTGTCGAATTCATTCAACCAGTAATTGGATAGGTTTAAGAATGTCTTTTCTATAGGATCCACGTTCTCCCCAGGGTCTGGGAAGGAGAGGAGATGCTTCAGGATGAAGGCATGGCATCGATAATAGATCTAAGGAATAGTAGTTACAAAATCTGCCGTGAATCACTCTGTCTATTGGTTCAGAGATAGAGTTGTAAATCAATGATTGTAATATCAAAAAATTGCTCATCAGATAGATAAATTCTTTTCGAATTCATCAAAGAAGGAATATGACGTACCTCTATCGCCTCAACAGCTCGATATGGAACCTTGCTGTAAACGATAATCTTCTTTGGGTATTTGGCCCCGGAGGCCTTCAACGATGTGGCTGCATATTGATACAACTTTATGACGTCATTGAACCACTTATTCGCCTTGTCTAGACCCTCCTCTGGATATTCGTTCTCTACCTTGGGCACAAGGATTGTTTCAGTGAATTTCTGAAAATAAAAATCATAGGCATCAAATGAAAAAAATTTATATTTTCGAATGAGTTGAGACTCTTAAACTTGAATAATTGTATTCATCAAAAGTTGATCTAACAAGAAACTACATCTTTACATGATAAATAATAAAATATTTTTCTTCGGGCATACGATAAGAGGGGATTTCCGTCTCAAACTTGTATATAATCCCGCATATAGTTTCTCTGATGTTCGATTTCACTTTTCACTAAGCTTACTTTAATACGATTTTGGAGATTTTGAAAAGGAGAGAAATGGGGAGAAATAATCGTATTACTGTCTAAATTTATATAATATATTTTTTTGTAGATCTGTTCATTAAGGCAGCTCAAATCAAGAGGAAAATTCGCTCCACGTTTCATATTTTGTCCAGATGTTATGGCCTTGGTAAAGCCAAGCTTCGTATATGAGATAGTTTTTCGACATTTATCCTCAAGGTTTCTAGCTATACTCTATCATGTGAAGGCTACTTTTTGAATCAACTGTTACAAAGAGAGATTTTATTATACGCCGTTACTCATATATATCACCTTCAAAGGATATAATAATTATGACATCTTCAAGAAGAAGTTGACAGATATTTTCAGTGAAACCTTCATGGTCAGAAAATCTCCGTAAACACCAAAATTCAATTTTTGAGATCCTTATTTTGGAATAGAAGTAGGCTTGATGGTCACAAGATGAATATATTTTGAAATGTGTTAGCTTAAACTTTTCTGGGGGTGTATAACCCCCACTTTCGGAACGAGGAAATTTTCAAAAATATTTTCATTCAAATATTTACCTCGCTCATTATTCTGAAGTAAAAATTACAAAATGTTCAGTGTTTATTAGGTCGATCGGAAAGTAATGTCGTATTTAAAAAAAATTAGTTTCAAGTGCTTTTTTTTACTTTTTTTGTGAGATAATATCTTTCCTACGATATGTTACTTAAATATTTTAGTCAAAATCTTTCTATCATTGGGAATTAATCGAT
>KL567384.1:17072-36572 GCA_000715275.1 Gyrodactylus salaris
ACACTTTATGAGGTGGAAAAAGTATCATTTCCAATGAAGAACCAATCATATTGCGATGAAACTCTTGTGTGACATGAGTCATAGTCTCTGATTCACTTAGTACAGATTCATTGGTCGAGTTTGTGCGTGTGTGCAAACTTTATTTAGCCAATAAAATAACTTCTACTACACTTGTACTGCCAACACATTGGTCAAAAGTTATGAGTAGGGCTACCAAGAGCCTTTTTTAAATTGACATGCTGTTAGTTAGCTCTCAAACACTCTTAAAAATCGACTCCCAGTTCATAAAAGTGCGCCTAAATAAGCATTTGCCTTTTTTCAAATTCACACTTAGTCCACAATATAGTTTTGAACTTTTTAGACGATGTAATCCTCGTTCGGAAAGCTGAATCTACTGTACATTATTGCGATCTGGACAGGGATTGATTCGTAATTCATAGAAATTAATCGAAATTAATTCCAATCCTAAAGCAGTTTTAATTATCTAGTTCGAGAATGTACGACTGCCGCTCTCGGAGTTGATTTCTACCTTCAACTTATTGTTGAAGATTAAACCAAAATCCTTGTTAACAGTCAACACTGGCCCTTTTAATAGAATAAAAGGTGACCCTGAGACCATCATTGACCTCTTGAAGTCGTTGATCGTTAAGCCGAACTCTAGAAGGAGCGCCAAGATATCATAAATAACTACATATTTTACTAAAAAGCCTAGTAATACATCATAAGATCAGCTCTCCTTCTGGAGATAAAATCAGATTGTTCTCTCAAGATTAAGATCACAGAAGCATCATTTTACAATACTCTTTAAGATGGCGTTAGGCTGATTTCACCATAGAACTAAAACTATTAGCGAGAAGGCAATATAAGTACTATTCTTTGCTAAAACAGAATTCAGTAAAGCTGAAAAGATCTTCTGAAATTTTCTCCACTCTAGGCCCACAGTAAAATTATTGTTACATCTCACTAGAAGGCTGATAACTCCGACAAGAAGAGTGCTAGGAAACTTTAAGGAATTTTTAAGCTTTCGATTGATATCCCTTTCGCACCTCAATAATATTAGCCTAGGTTTCGAAATGTTTGATTTTTGCGCGGGAAAATAATTTGAATTTTTTCTCTAAATTTAAAATTTTTATTAAATCTAGAAGCTGCTATAACTTTTCTTATTCACATTCGAAATTGTTCAATTTGGTTTCCTTTTGTAGATTGCTCATCGAATTATATGACAAGTTAAAAATATTTGATCTGGTAACCCAGATGTCGGAAGAATTTGAGGTTTAAGATTAATTAATGTACAAAATTATTCTCAAAATTTCAAGTTTTTCTATGCTTGGGCTTAGGAGGGTTAACATGTTTGCCAAAATCTTTTCTTATATTGATGAGCAAAATAGGCTTACTCATAGAGTTATTTTTGCTACATTGAAATATTTTGAAGAAATTAAATAAAGAGCTCTGAGTAAGAAAGATTAAAAGATTGAAAATTATTTAAAATAAAGATTACTTTTATAGGTCGACGTTCTCAATGAAGGTGGACTCACTAGACTTTTGTTATCACTGCTATGTGAATCTTCGTCAGATTTGGTTAAGCGATTAAGCTTCTTCTTATTTCCATATTCCTGAGCCAACTTATTCTCACCTTTATCTTGATTTGCAAGAGAATTATTTCGATTCTTTGTCGTGCACTCACTAAGCCATGAGGTTGGCAGGCGTAGTTCATTATCATCTTCTCTGACATTTGGCGGAGGCTTACTTTCAACTAGGGAAATGATTGATTATTTGAAAATAGTCGGCCTTCTCCTTGCAATGCCACTTTAACGTTTCCGGGGTAGTAATCTCAAGTAGGAGTAGAGAGGGAAAAGAATGTGTAAAAAAGTTCAAGAGTCTAATTATTAATGGAACTATTCTCGAGAGTGAAAGAGTGAGCGAGGTAAGTATTTTAATCTCCTGAGAATTCGTGAATATGAGCAAATAAGAGGAGTAGCATATGATGGAAAGTATAATATTAATAATCGATAACTTAATATACAAAAGTATTATAAAATATTGATGTCTTCAACAAGAATTTAAAATTCCCACTTTAAAAACCCGATGATATTAATTAGTTATTCTGTGAGTACAATGCAAAGATTTAAAAATGAACTAAGCAATCAATCAGTTTGCGTCATTATTACGAAATGATATTCTTCGCCTAGATTAGATTACAGGTTCGGCAACTTGATTAATTTTCATTTCCACATTTCTTGATTGGAGAGTTTGATTTTTGGAAGACTTTCATTGACTCTTTTAATTATTTTATTAACCCGGGTAAACCCCGTTAAGTAAAAATTGAAAATACTACAAGAAAAATGCATCCATAAAACTCAAAATTTATCACATTTTATAGACAAAGGAATGAGCTTTTGATTGGTTTAATAATCTTCTCTTAATTATCATACAGGTGTTCAAAGTTTTGCTGACAACAAAAATGTCATTTTAATCATCCAAATATTAATTTTCCAAAATCTATGTAACTTTGAAATTATGCATTCGAATTGCCCCAAATGTTTTTTGATTTAAAGATGGTCATGCTAAGAAGTTAAAAATATCTCGAAATAATGCACTGTTCTCCACAAAAACTAATTTGAACTATTTTTCTCAACTTCTAAACTGAGGAAAATTTCAAGCAGATGTTGTTTTCGAATTTACCCCACTCATTATTCTGAAGTTAAAATCACAAAATATTCAGTGTTTATATACCTGGTTTTACCCGGGTTAAACAAAGCAATGAGAATCATTCAAAAATTGTTTTATATCAAACTCTCTAAATAAGAAACTCGGAATTGAAAATTTATCAAGATGCCGAACATTTAGGTTGTATTCAAAAAAGCAACCAGAAAGCATGAATATTCTATTATAATAATAGAATGACCGTCTCTAAATTATTGGACCAGGAGTTGAGGAGGGTTGAACAATGATTTTTAGAATTATAGAAAGAAAATCGCAGTGGAATTATGGAGTAAGAATTGATAAAATAATCACTCACAATAAGCTTGCTTAGCCAACAAATCGGAACTAGAGAATTTCCTATAAACATCTGAAGAGTTACACTTGTGCTTTTGCCTCGATAAGTCACCTTCAAAGTCGCTCCCTTCGATTAATTCCATCCGTTGTCGATCAAGATCCTACCAATGATAAGGATGAATGATGGGCATTTAATATTTGTAATACTTTGTACCATTCAGAGATATAATATATTAATAGCATGAAGAGATTAAAGATGAGAGGGCAATCTGAGCATTGTTATTTTCTACCATTTGGTAACATACTATTTCTGAGTTTGATGTTAAAAATCCGACAAGACAAGAGGCTGCTTTCTATTAAGAAAACAGGTTTAGCCGACGGAAGAAACCTTCCTCACTCAAATTCATCAACAAGAATAATTTCTGGACAGTGCAGATCGAATTTCTTTTGCCAAATTATTATCAAAAAGCTAGGCTAGAAGTTGGGAATATGAGAAAATACCTCATTTTCTAAAAGATGATTTAAACCATGAAATTGAGGGTTCTAATATCTATGTTTAGAAGAGTTAAATGTAAAATTCAATAAATAAATAATAAAAATGCGAGTTTCATATGAAATCCTTAGACTGAAATAGATAATGTGAATTTTGCATGATTTATTATTAAGAGAGATAAAAACAGTTTTTCCCATTTTCGAAGATAGGGTTTGTGGGGTCAAGCTATTGATAGGAAGCGGACATGTAATTTTGTGCACTACCTTGCTTGTAAGATGGTAGTGTGCAAAGATAAGGTCTACTAAATGCAAGTATTGACACTGGAACAGAATTCTTGTAGGACAAAATCAAATCAAATTTATTCTATCTAATTAAAGTTTAAATCGATATTATAATTTAAGCAAAGTTTAATCTAATAAAATTGCCTCAAAAATGAGCTAATTTAACGATTAATTGAGTAAAGCTTGAAATTGGAGCTTGTTATTTAACATCTGGGAATTGGGACAAGAATATCTCTAGATTACAAAGATCCTAGACAAGGGAGGTGTTCATAGAAGGAAAAAGAGGTTTGCATATTTGGGCATGTTTTATAGTATTCTAATGCCCAACAGAAGAGGAAATCGTTCATTCTCCTCACTCTCGTTTGGATAGTTTGTTCAGTGAATTATTTATAAAAGTAGGGAGAAGGAAAAAACAACTGGGAATAAATTTTATGTGAAACATGAAAAAAATAATTTTAATAAAAAAGTAAACTAAATGCAGATAGGAAATAGAGGTTACAAGAGTGAGTATGAGAGGAGGAAATTTAACGAACGATTTTCTGTGTTTTAATAGAGGAAGAGGAGAAAAACTAGGAGAATAGAGAAATACGTAGTCTGCTTAGGATATACATTTTGAAAACAAAGGAGGACACAAAATTGATCATAAATAACGAGATGAAATGGCTCTCGAAATGCTCTTGTGAATTATTACTTTGAGAAAGAAAATCTGAACTAAATTGCAGCACCACACCGCAAAGAATTAACAGGAATAAATCATGTATTCTATTATAAGAAATAAGTTGTCGTGTCAAGTTATTAATAGGGCAAAGGAAATGCTAATTTTCACGTTGTATTTCACGATTATAAATATTTGTATTTTGTTCTTTTCAACTCCTGAGAAGAGAAATGGTTTGCTTTTTCTATCCATTTAGCGCTAACTTTTCAATATTAAATAATTTCAAAGGTGCCTTGTCATCAGCACTTACTAAAGGTTAACTTTTATCATTAAACTCAAAAAAGAGAAAAATGTGTTAAAATAAGGAGTTGAATATGATGCTTGAATATCAAGTCCTAGAATTTTAGATATATTTTTTTTGGTATTTGGAACGCTTCGACATTTTGTGGTTTTTTAATTTGCTTATGGATGAAGTCTGATCAATATTCAAGAGTATTTTTCACAACTTATAGACCACTAATGGCTATTTTTGAAGAAAAAAACTCTCGGATTTTTTTATCAATTCAATTTTTAATAAATTTAGCATGAAAATAATCAACTTTTAAAGGAATATTGAGACAAATTGAGATAACAAAGTAGTCTGCAAATTAATATAATGAGACTAATTGGATCATGTGATTTCTATTCAAATCCCGAAATAAATATATAACACTTGGAAATGTTAACAGCCATAGGATTTGATCGTTTTGAGGCTAAACTGCCCTTAGCAAATACCTCTTGAATAGCCTTTGTTGAGAGGGGAGATAATTAGAAAACCAAAATTTCAAAAAGTGTGTTTAATGAAATGAGATTGAAAAAAGTAAGTTGAATGATGAAATGAAAGGCTCCCCTCCCCTCATTCTCTCTCTCTCAAGGTGAAATTCTGAGAAGGCGAGAGAAAAATTTATTTTTAGAAATATTATCACGAAAATTCCTAATAGAATAATGTCAAGTATTGAATCAGGACAGAAATTGTTGCAGAAAATCTTTGCAATTCTTGAGGTCATGGATTTTTGCATATTTAGCTGCCCTGATCATAATTTCCTAAAAAATACTTTGTGAGAATTAGAAATCCGTAGGTTAAAATATTATCAGACTGAGTTAACGACGTATGATTGGGGTAGTCTCTTCACATTATTTACCATTAAAGTGCAAATATTTCAAATTAAGAGATGAAAAATTAAATTATACGGAATTAGAGAGGACAAGGAAGAATATGAGAGATTGCAGATGATAATTTTGACGTTGTTTCCTGAAAGTCAGTCGAAAAATATACAGAAAATAGATAGAAATGGAAAAACGACAGCAATGAATGAGAAAAACAGATTGGCATTGAAATTAATCACAATCAAGAATAAAGTACATCTTTCATCTACTCGAAAATTTAAGAGAGGAGAACAAATGTCACCTACCCACCAATTCTCATTGTTAAATATTTTTGTATTATTATTTTAAGGGTCGAAGATAGACTAATGAGATTCTCAATTAGTTGATTCTGAAAAAAGACATCTCTGATTATCTCTTAATTTTGGATGGAAACATTTTTCCCCAAATCAAACAAGGAAATCATTCATATTTCACATACAAGAACTATTCAGAGTTATTAAAGATTAAGTCATTGACATCAGTGACTAATCTTAATCCCATAAAAGTACTTCTTTCTCAAAGTTGAAATCCCTCCGTCTAAGGGATAGCTGTTGGCATTGAGTTTCATAGCCGAGTCCAACTCTATTCTGGTTTACGTGAGGGGTTAAAACTATTTAAAAAGTGAACTATCTCAATTTGGGAGCTGGGAAACAATCCTCTACGCCCTCTCTCAGATGAAGAAGGTACTTTGATATAGAAGAGAATAATTTAGATAAACAGAAAAATACATGTCAATCAAACATAGATTTTAAAATGTCATAATTAAATCTAGGCTATGAAATTTAATCTATAGCCCACTTCTTGTGCAAAATATAAAATACATACTTTTCTCCATTTAAAGAGAGGCTTCCAGAAAATGTTCATAGCCATTCGAGGTGAGTAGAGTTATATTATTCCAAGTTTTTTCCTAGACATCAAAGGAGAAAAAGGATTTTTCCATCTCAGGATATCCAGAAATGAAGAAGTTTGGGAAAAGTTTTTTAACTTGTGAAATAAGATAAAGCAGAAAATAGTAATTGGGAAATAAGAATATGCTATTATACAATAGAGAAGAGGAATTCTATTGGCTATTCAATCTCATTGTAGGATAGAATTATAGATGACGTGAGATAGTGATGGAAAGCAAGAAAAATAAGAGTGCTGGGAGATGTAAAGACATTGAGGGGAGACAGATTGAGGCAGGGAGGGAGTAGTGAATGGGGGTAGGTGGTGTGAGTATTTATTGGCAAATTCCCCATTCTACTCCCTAAATCTACTCAAAAATTTCATATAGTCTTGAATGATCAAACTTTCGAAATAATTGGAAATGAATGACTAACCGTTTTTGGTAGAGATTTAAAGGTCTCCTCATAGATGTTCGTTATATTGTAAACTTCCTCTAGTGTCTCTTCACTCTTGTCGTTCTGTTAGAAAGAAGGTTAAAGAACTTTTACTAAAGGGCGTTATTAGAGTTTTTGTCTCATAATTATGATCTCAAGTTTAAAACAATTTTCGAAAAAATCACGAAAACACATGTTTCTCATCGTCCTACTTGTTAATTTTCTATTTATCACTCATATTCAGCAATACTAGACAACGTAGCAAGGGCTGTCATTCAAATGAATGGACAGAAGAGGAGAACTACGCTCAAGTGGGCTTTCAACGCTTCTCACAACTAGTCAATGCAATGAAATAATTGACAACACTAAATTCTAAGCTTAGAACGGAGAGGGTATGAACATTTTGTTGCGAGATTTATGAGTGAGAAGGAAGATGGTAATACAGAGAGGAAAGATGTTATCTCATGGGGAAATGAGGCATTACTATGCTATCCAGCATTTTATACATCTTGAGAATTTACATATTTTAATTGTATAAATATACTTTCTTCCTACTATGACGGAGAAGTGATGGAGTTTCTAGTAAATATTAGCTGCATTTTAAATATTCAGGGATTATAACTGTAAATATCTTGCTGATCAAAAGATTTAAATCAATTGTGTAAAGAATAGATGAATAATAATTGTCATACTATCCTTATTCTTTTGATCGAATTAGCTAAAATTTTGAGTTAGAGTAGACCATTGAAAATATTTAAAGAAGGCTAATATTTGAACTAATTCAAGCTTGCAGTTATACAAGTAGCGATGGATATCAGTAAATCTTTGCCTTATTTTGATAACGTTTTTGGCAGATATTGATGTAAATATTAACAATATATCATAAGCAATAAAGACTACTAACTTGTAGTTCGATACCTATAACAGTGGGTCCCTAGGGTTACCCGCTATGGTTCAAGTTCCATTTAATTAGTTATAGGGTTTGCTTGAACTTAAGGGTGGTCCATAAAAATCTTTTTATGAAAAATGTTCGTTGTATGCTTACTAATATGATAAAAGAACATATTTCAAACCTTAATTCACCTTTCTTTTCACTTAAAAATAATTTTTAGAGTATCTCTCTCTCGAAAACAGTATTTTTATAAATGTCTAATTTTATGTTTCAAAATAAATTTTTTTGATTGCAGACGATACGGAATTTTGTGTATGGAGTTTCCTCATCATATTCTAAAGAATCATTGTAAGAAATGTTTATTTTTGTTACTTTTGAAACATAAAATTAGTCACTAGATTGTTATTTTACGAGTTTATATGTGTGAAAATACTGTTTTCGAGTTAGATGCTCTAAAAAAGGGAAAAGAAAAGTGAATAATGGTTCAAAATATGCTATTTTATCATATAAGTAAGTATTCCAGAAATATTTTTATAAAAAAACCATGAATGGAAAAGAAGGCACACTCACATTAATTATTGCTGGTAGCTGTTTGAAGCAGTCAACGATTGATGGGTTTGGCGTTGGATCCCGAGATTCTTTGACAATAGTCAAGTCATTCATTTCATAGGACATGAATACACTATCATTGGTATTCGCGAGAGACTTGTTGATTGAATCCAAATTGACTGGAAAGGATGATTGAGTATTAAATTTGGGATAAAATCTGAGGAAAATAACCCCTGAAGGAATTTTGAAATTTTCTTCTAATTCATTTAAAAGTATTGCTACAAATTCTCTGCGTTGTCTTGGTAATAAAAATAGTATACCAACTCAATTTGGTGTACATTTAAGATGACAATTCTAAAATCAAGTTGCTTCCAATTCAATAAACTAAATCCCTTAGAAAACAGAGTTATTGACAACTATTGCTTATTGTCTGAGTATGTATGCAAGAAGTTGATAAGATGTATCTAGAATTAATTTGCAGTAAAATCATCTGCAGTAAAAAAATGTAAAAATATAATGTGATTCTATTTTTTTTCTTCTTAGAATTGAGTTTCATAGCCGAGTCTAACTCTCTTCGGGTTCACATGTGGGGTTATAATGGGGGAGGAATGTTTTGAAACAATTTACAAAGTAAATTTGTTTCAAGGAGGGAGGAGACCGGAATCGAACCCACGCCATATGATCTATTGATCACTGCACCCATTATATTTAAGAGTAGTACGCATTAAAAGAGATAATGTTCGAGGATACATATTCAATTATCTGTCATCTCCAAGATAAAAAAATGGTACTTTTGCAAATGAAAAAGAGTCTTGATAGAAAATAATTCCATTTCCTATTACATTACAGTGTACATCACGTCTTAAAAGCGCAATATTTGAGGTCAACTTTTCAATCCAATATTTCTCTGAATGGTAATACTTGAGATCTAAACAGTTTTTACGATGAGAATTTCATTAAAAGAATTCATTTCCTGATTGCTTGACGAGGGAGAATAAATCACTAGAAATGTTAAAGAGGTTTATAGTCACAAGGTTTTTCAACCCCTCTCTAAATGTGTGTCTGAACTAGAAGAATTATTAAGATTTATGCTTAATAACTGTTTGTAGAAATCTTCAATAGGATTTTAGGAAAAGTTGATTTATCTTATGTAATCCTCCATGATGAAAAGATTAATTGAATTGTGCATTTTTGAGTGAGTATTAGTCTGCAAAGAAATTGTCTATTTTCATGGGGAAAAAAACAAATTTTCCTAATGAATTCATATGGAATTGTAAAGAGAACGTGATTCAATGAATCATTCCATTGATTCTTAATTAAACCTTCGTAATTAGACATAAATTAAAAAAGTATAACGAATAGGTCAATGTATGCGACGCAAGTTCCCCATGTTTTTGGATTTCCTCATTTTTGTTGGTGCTGAATTACTGTATATTGTGAATGGTGCAGGATAGAAATATAAAACAAAAATGTTCAAAAAAATGAGCCAAAAAAAATGAAATTTTTTGATTTTATGAAAATTGGATAATTGTTTTTCTGTTAATATGGCCAAAATATTTATGATTCTTTTTGGTTAGCCCCTTTAACAAACTCAGCCAATGGCAAATAGCTACCATGACATTATTTATAAATTTAGATATGAGAGATAACTTTTATTCTTAGAAATTTAGTTTCATTGATGAGTCTTTCTCTGGCTTTGGAGTAATTAGACCAAAGGGAAAAGTTTTTTCAATCGCAGCACAACGAAAATTCATTGCAGATAAGGCAAAATAAAATTGTATTTTACTGACGAAATACTTATTTAGATGAATATAAAATAATGCAATATTTTATTTAACATAGAAATGCATTATTTTTTGAGTTTCCGATGTAATGTATTTTGAATTTAATGTATATGTGTAACCCTAATAGCTTTACACAGGAAAAAAATCTATCAACATAGTGACTATACTTTTAATCAGAGAAATATAAGCACAGAATAGCTATAGAATTATTTGAAAGCCTAAAGCTACAAATAAACCACATGAAAATTTTGAGTACTCTATAGGGTTAAATCTATCATCCAAATCTGGCAACCACAGGACTAAAAACAATATTATTTTCTAATTCTAAAAATAAAATTTCAAGGTTTTAGAGTCTTTATCAACCGATTAATCTCTTGTCTAGTTTACCTTTTTAAATCTTCCTTAAAGGCCGATAAAAAACTTTTAATCTACAAGAATAAATTTGGTTCAGTATTTTTTAATATTTTAAGTAGGAACGAATAAAATTGATAATTAGGGCTACCAAATGCTTTTTTTTTATAAATTGATATGTTGTTAGTTAGCTCTCAAACACTCTTAAAAACCGAATCCCAGTTCATAGAGATGCCCCTAAATGAATAGGCCTATGAAAAATGCCTCGGGTTGGTGCGTGTGTACAAACGTTATTTAGTCAATAAAATCACTTTTACTGCTGCGAATATATGGAAAAAGTCCGATCTGGACAAGGATTTATTCGTAATTCATAGAAATTATTCAAAATTAATTCCAATCATAAAGCAATTTGAATCATCTAGTTCGAGAATGTAAGACTGCTAAAAGAGGATTACCGCTCTCAAATTTGAAGTAGACCCTGCTGGAGTTCAAGATTGTCTTATGAAAAGAATATCAAAGAAGGATATCAAAGCCTTAATACAAAAAGAGAATGTGAAGGTTTCTTTGCTGTATGTTTGTCGCCATTTTTAGAACCAAGTTTTTTCCGTACGAGGGACTATCTAGGAGATGACAAGCCCTTCCCAACAAAGAACTTGAAAATTTTAATATTTCTTAATCAGAATGAAATAATTAGATTTTCTAAGTTACCTTTATTTCCTTTTTTCAGAGAAAAAAATGCCTTTTTAAAATTAAAAAACGCCTTTTTCTGGTAGCCCTACTGATAATATGTAAAATATAAAATGTACTCTTCTCCGCTGAGGATGAGCGTAAACACAAATGATTGACTAGAATGTTAAATGAAACATAATTATTAATTCATCATTGAATAAATGAATTCCCATCAATGTGTATGAAATCATTAAACTGTATGCATTCTAAAAGGCTGATGAAATGGACAAATATTTAAATCTAATTGATGAATTCCCCCAGAAGCTTTGAACCTTGAAAAACTAGGTTACATCAGCTGAGTCAAACATCAAATATCTGTTTGCCTGGTCATGTGAGAGTTATCTCTGCATCGATTATTACGATTACCATATGAAATCGCTTCTGACTACTTGACGTGAAACTTATTATTAGTAATGCTAACAATTTGATCAATTATCAT
Source organism: Gyrodactylus salaris (assembly GCA_000715275.1). Classification (NCBI taxonomy): domain Eukaryota; kingdom Metazoa; phylum Platyhelminthes; class Monogenea; order Gyrodactylidea; family Gyrodactylidae; genus Gyrodactylus; species Gyrodactylus salaris. Next base: position 28,747 of record KL567384.1, read on the forward strand.
GAACCAAATCACGTTTAAGACGGTGTAGAAAGGAACAAACTATTCTCAGATATAACTATGAAGTAGTTTGGGAGCGGAGAAATGTGATACAAAATTATAAATTCCTAGTTACATAAAAAAAAATTATTATTTTAAATTGTAGATACAAATCTTAGAGGTAGCAATCAGAGTACAAAAGTAGCTTGAGAAAGCAAAATGAGCCCAAATAATGGTAATAAATCTACTCAATTGTCGCCATAGAATTTATCATTAAACTTGATTCCTATAATTTTCTTTTTTACTGCAAGTCGTACGTAGAAAGATTAAATTTCTAACAAGACTTAACTTTTCTCAACTTGTTGATAATTTTGATTACATTGTTATTTTATAGATTTAAAAAAATTCTAGCTTCTGAAGGAGGCTTGTGATTTTTGAGCCTGGCTTGTAATAATCAGGTTCTTCAAAATGCAACAAATTGATTAATCGATAATTTACTGATCAAACCGACTTCAAATAAATTTTAAACAAGAGTATATTGAATAATGTAATCATCATGTTATGTAATCAGCAAGAATTTCAAAATCAATTGAGCTTCTTATTTTATGTATTTTTCTTAAAATTCCAACCCATTTTCCGATATCATCTCTAGACGATGAGGGATTTGCGACATTTATTTTATTGAGCAAATTAATGATAGAATTGAGATTTCAAGTGTAGAATCAATTCTCTGCAAGCTTTTATAAATAAAATAAGCAAGTTCTAAATACTCACACATTGAACTGGCCTGTGTACAGGACGGTAGCATTTGAATCTCTGTTATAGTACTGGGTAGATTAGTTTTCAATGACTCATTAATCGATTGATTATCAGTCTTTCTGAGTGGATTATTCTCAAAGCTGCTGTGAAGAATCTGTGAGAGGGCTGTAATACTTTGGCGGACATTGGTTGTAGAGTTATTTCGATTTTCACAAAACCTCTTCTTGGCCTCTTTCAGTTCAGACAATTGATTGAGACAATCAATGCTCTTCTTCGTGACATCAATAATCGCCGGGACATGGCCTTTTGCGGCTAGGGTGTAATCCTTATCAAGGTTATATGTCCCAGTTTGACTCAATGCAAGAGAGTCCATGGAGCTGGTCAGTACTAATTCGGGGCGCTGAAGTTCAAAAGATTTGTAGAGTAGGTTTCTTTGTGTATTCAGAGAGAGTTCGGGGAGCTCATCGAATCTAAGGAGCTGGGTTGATGGCGCTTTGGTGGGTAGTTCCTTGCTATCAAGGTCGGGCTTGTTGTCTTTTTGACAAATTTGCTCGACTACTTCAAAGTAGGACTTTGGACGTTCCGTAATCTCTTGTTCAAACATTCGATCCATGAGATAATCCTTTATTGAATCGTATTTTGAAAACTTTTCCATAAAAATGTCATAAAATTGACAAAATATTTCTTCTTTTGAATCTTTTTTCTTTTCGAGGGTGGGACCATTTTCTGATTTCTTTGGCGGATCAATACTGCCTCTTAATGGAGCAAGCTTCTGAAATGTGGAGGGAATATATATGAGAGAGATTTATAGATGAGGAAATATAATCAGAATTCAGATTTTGATCTGATATATTTTTATTTTTTTATCAGATTTTCGAATAAAATGAAGAAAGGATGTAATTGAATTATAAAACCTCTATTTTTCATTCAAAGAGACTTGATTTAGGGGTCTAAAAGTAGCTGTATAAATTTTCTTAAGAAGATAAGTAGATTTGAAAAGATGAGATGACAAGTTTCATTGATTATGCTGGTTCAAGACTTGAATATTCAAGAGGAATATCATACTTCCGTTTAAAACTTGGGCGCGAAAAAATATTTATTAGATTTTTCAAGTTTCAATTTCTCTCGTGTCCAAACAAACTAAATCTATCAAGTAGGAAGTTTTTTTACCTACTAACAAGAAGTAGATCTGGACAGGTGATTTTTGTCAGGTTTTTATGGAAATAAGACTATTTAGATAAAGCAAATACAAATAAGGAGAATTTCATCACTGACCAGACATATACGTTTCATCCTTATTTGGATTCTTCAGTATGTCCCAAAGCAAAAATAGATAAGGTGTAATGGATTCACAGATCAATTTGCTTGAGACAAAGAGACTTTTTCGGGAATAATCTCAGAGAGGAGTGTGAGACTCACGTTCATACTGGTGGGTAAGCTCTTTTTGTACAGGCTCGCAGCAGTTGGCTTTGTAACATTTGAAATTCTAGAGGATGCGTTGCGAATCGGAATTTTGTTTGTAGGAGGGGCTGCTTGTTTTGATGCAGCTAGGGAAAATGAATGCTTGATTTAAAGATATGCTCAGACTTTAAATGTATTTTCAAGTCATTCTTAGAAAATTTATTTTATTGACAGTCAAAGAGTAGCAGAAACTTGAGAGGTCGGAGTTCTATTTTATCAATGGCAGCCATTTTAATGAATCATACCGATATGCTAAAATATGCTTTTTATTTCCTTTTTATATCTAGAAAATTAATTGTCTACATTTTTGTTTAAAATGTCTGGTTATGACTGCAAATAGCGGATATATTTTTTCACTCTCTGAAAGCACATATGAGAAAGGGATGATTAGAATAAAAGGGAGCAATTTTTTTTGTTAGAATTAAATTAATGAAAGCTTGTGTGAAATAGTAAATCAAGGCTGTCAAATTTTAGATCATTCAAATTGGTCATGAACAGAGCAACAGAAAAATCTTATTTCGACCAAGTAATGCATATGAAGGCAATCAAAAATATTTCTTTCAAAATATTGATTGTGAATTTTATTTTCTCAAAATGTTTTTTAGTTTAATGTTTTAAACCTTTTTTTAATTACTCAAGGATTGCTTCTTTAGATTTAAGAAGTGCTAAATAATAGTGTCATGCAAATACTACTCTTTTCCTAAATAGAATTTCTCAAATAGGAACAATGTTACTGGAACATCATAAAAGCCAGAAATTCAAATTGCTATCACATGATGGTTACAGATTCTTTGAAATTTCCTTGTTTTTTGATGAAAAAGAATACACGAAAACATGAAGCTTGTCACATGGGTACTTATATAAATAAAAATTTTATCATTTTTAGCTTTATAAAGGAAAAATTGTGAAAATGCCTTATTAGGTAGGATGAAATAGTATTTTCTCACCAGAATTCGAACGGTAGTAACCGCTATAAGTTTCTACAATGGATTATAAGGTTAGTCAACAGAATGTGCAGGAAAGAATAACATACCATTTACATGTTTCATAAAATAATAATTAAACAAATTTATTTTGATGAATAACCCTAACCTGCTTTTAATTGACAACCTGAAAAGCTCTCAATTTGATATTTTAGAGGGTTAATAATCAGCTATACTATTCACCTTTTTATAGTTAATCTAGGAAAGATCCTAGAAGGTGTAAATGAGGGACGGTTGGAGAAATCACCCTCATTCTAGCACTAAATATATTTTCATCCAGTCAAAAAGTGTACTTTTAGACGTGAATGCTGCATTTTTATTTTTCAAATTTTTGAAGGCAACTGAAGAAAGGAATGATCTAATCAGTCGATTGGAAGTCACTCTTCTTTGATACTTGTTAAAGATACAATTAAGAACTAACCACTTGGTTTCTTCGCAGTATGAACAGGTGCAGGAAGTGAATTCTTCAAAATGGGATTATTCACGCTAATCCTTCGCTGGGTTTTGGCCAAAGGGTCGACTTTAGTAGTCGCAGGGTTTATTGAGGGTTTATTCATAGATCGCGTAGAAGTGTTGGAGGGGAGAATAGTACGAGTGCTGCCGGTTCTAGAAGGCACTTTAGACGTGGCTATAGGGACACTTGATTTGGAATTAACTGAAGTTGCTGTGTAGCTGGTGCTCCCTCGTTGTAACTAGATTTAAAAATTATATGATTTATAATTTAAAGAGTCCCAACAAACTATTCTTTTTCATAGAATATTTTAACCGATCCTGCATTGAAAATTCGTAAAAATGTGCTGACTCAAAGTTTAGCAACGTATCTTTGAGGATGAAATCCAAGTTTGATAAAGAATTAGTTTTATCAAAGAGAAAATGTGTCTACGTTAAGTTAATTTTATTTCTCACATTAATGCCCTTTTGAAATGTAGAGGAAGAAGGCCTAGCTGAAGATAATCGTTTTTTAGCTTGATTTTTTGCAGCTTCCTCTTGGGATATTTTATCCTTAGAGGCTGCAAGTTTTTCCTCCCTCTTGAGTTCGTATATTTTGGCTGCCTTTTGTAAACGGGCCGGTAGTACCTTGTCCTTTTTATCTTCATCAAAGTTAACAATGAAGCATTGGGATATATTCTGCTGGTTGTTATTCGAGGTTTTCGTATCGGTATTCGACTTTTCATCTTCAATTTTATCTTGGTAAGAAAAAAGTTTTTTTTTTTCGCTGCATAACTATTTTTATATATTTCGAACATGAAAAATACTTGAAAGGTTAGAAAAAAATGTTCAAAGATGTTTTTGGCCAAAATTTATTTTCAAGTGAAAGTTACACCTACTACAAAGTAGTAGATCAGAGTGGGTGATTTTTGTCAAAGTTTAGTTTGAAATAAGACTAGATAAAGTGAATTTCATCAATAACCAGACATATACGTTTCGTCCTTATTTGGATGCCATAGGTGGGAATTGAACCCGCAACCAGCACCTTGGCAAGCCAATGCACTAGCCACTGATCCAACTCACCGATGAATCCATTACACCTTATCAATTTATCCTTTCTAATCACTATGTGGCCCTTCTGGCCCAGAACCCGTAGCTCTTTTACAAGGTTTTATCAGTACCATTAACGACACAGCTTTTAGAACTTATTCAGATAGGTGACCAAACCTGTTTTTGGCTAAGTACAACGAAGCCTTTTGAGTAATTATTTTCAAGTGAAAGTTTCACCTACTTGCAGGTTCAATTCTCACCTATGGCATACTGAAGAGTCCAAATAAGGACGAAACGTATATGTCTGGTCATTGATGAAATTCACTTTATCTAAATTTGCTTTCTAAATAGTCTTATTTCAAACTAAACTTTGACAAAATTTATTTTGGTGGTAATTCGCGTCAAATCATCTAAGAAAATTTTGAGAGATTTCTGCTAAATAATTCCTGTTTCGTAGTTCTATGGAATTTGTTAGCCTTAATATAAGCTTAGAAGGAATTACCATTACATTTTAATTATAACCCCCTCTACACATTATATGGTGATTAATAAAAATATAAGAAATTGTTGGCGTCTAAACTAACAATCTTAAAAGAAATAATAACTTGTTAAAAGGCAGATCATGGGAGGTTTATCATGATATTAGTCATTAATCATGCTGACTATGTCTCTGTTTTGTATTTTTTAAGTGTGCTTTTCAGTTTATCGACATAAAATAACTAAAAAGGCGATTTCATGTTGATCACTCACTGGGTACCGTGTTCTCTTTGTTATTTTCGCAATCCACGTTCTTGCTAGTACTGGATGTGGTCATTTCGACAGCTTCAATGGAAACTGATGCAGATTTTATGATTTCGGATGCTACATCATTTATCGTCTTGTCCTCTGAAATGGGAATAATTCAAGGTGTAAAATTCAAAAAGAGATTTATTTTAATTTTAGGATATTCAAGAAACAAAATTTATTAATTTCTTCTTTTTAGCACATACTGTCACTTTGATAAGAATGAATCAAGTGGTAGAAAATAGAAGCTATCTCATTGATAAGTGATTCTCATGAGATATTTAAAATAGAAAAGAATATTTGACAAGCGAAATAAAAAAAATTGCTGAAATAGATTTAGATATGAGGAATGATAAAAAAATTATTTTATAGACTTAAAACCTAGTAAGATTAGCTGAATTGAGTAAAATACATTTAAAATAGTGTGAAATCAGGTATTTCAACGTTCAATTAACATTATAAATAGCCTATACTAGTCAATTACCTTGAAAACTGCTTGCAGGAATTAGTTTAGATACATGAGCTGAAAGAAAATAAAGAAATGATAAAGTTACTAGAGATTGTCGACAATTTATCGGACTTTTCCTTATCATAAACTGAAGATACCATAAACGATTCGATAAGAGGATTGGAAATTGCTTGATTCAACTCATTAGAAACTCTATTGGGAGAACATTGCCGCTCCTCATAGTCTGAATCATTGTCAGAATGCTTTATAGCATTAATTGAATGGCTCATTTTAACATCATAGTAAGCCCATGTGTGTTTATATGATGTATTTAAAATTGCATTTGGGAATTTTTTTATATTTACGCAATATTGTGTATAAGAAAAAACAAATTTTAAGTTTTATTAGATACTTTGTTGTTTAAATAATTATTAATTTGACTAAAAAGTCTAATTTGAATTTAATATGGCATTTAAATCATGGCTTGCACTGCTGTCAATATTATTCTTCATGCTATCCGCTACTTTTGTCTGGATTTTTATATTTTTATTATACTTTATCATTCCATTATCTCTCTACAATTACATTGATTCGAAATTCTATTCCTCAACTCAGAGAGGAATGTTGTTTCTTTTTGAAAATGTTGGCCTTCAAAAGATTTACTCCTACGGTGATAGCTTAGAAGATATACCATACGAAAATGTATTGTATCTCTCAAATCATCAATCAACTGTCGATTGGCTAATTGCCGATATGATTATTGCTCGACAGGGTGGAATTGGAAGACTTAGAGTCATCATTGGCCACATTTTTAAGTACATTCCGTATTTTGGATTTTATGGTTATATGGTAAGTCGCACATTATCCGTTATTTTAGCATGGCTACGTCTTTGTAAACAGGAGAAAATTCGACTCCAATCTCATGGAGAACTCCACAAAGTACATTGTTAAAAATAACATACCGGTAATATCAATTAGTATTATCGCTTAGTTTTGGATTGTCCTCTTTCCTGAAGGGACCCGAATAAATCCCAAGGAGAAGAACGACATTTTCATCAAGAGTGCAGCATTTTCAACATCAAAGGGATTCACACCAATGACATACCATTTAACGCCTAAATCCAAGGGATTATCCATGATTATTGACAACATGAAGACAGAAATCAATTCCCTTCTTGACATCACTGTTGTATTTGGAGATGAAAATGGCCTTCCCCTTGATAGAAGACTTCCCTCACCTGGCCTTCACAGTGAGTGTACAATTTAGAGAATGAATTTAAATTGAGATCATCTTTAATCTAATATCTATTTAATTTTAAACTTTATAAAAAAAATTTTTGTAACTTTAGATTCAATTCAACAATTTTTATTCTTTGAGATTTGAATAAATTTTTCTTGTTGATTAGAGGCCATATTCGAGCACAAAGCTTCTTCTGACTGAGCTGGGCGAGTCTCTCTTTTTTCGAGGAGTTTGAACTGATGACTTTGTTTGTGGTCTCTCTTAGGAACGAGTGTTTTAGTTTACCTCTTGTATTATAGCTGTAGGCTAGTTTGGAACTTGTCTTAACAGATAGGTTCATCGCTGAGGATAGTCTTCTGACCCAGAATGGAAATAGTTTAAATCTTTCGAGGAGGCTTTCGTACTACTCACCACATGATGACAGGAATTTGTATTGTAATCTTTCCAGCTTCTCTGAAAGTGTTGAGGTGATGCGAGTGAGGACACTGGATCCATAATCAATGAGAGGGAGGACTAGAGAGCGGTAGAGCATGACTCTCAGTTTTTTATTCAGAGCAAACTTCCTAAGTTGAAAAGTTTTTACTCTGACTTAGTTGATCATGCTTTTGGCATGCAGTTTCGTTGAGAGGTTTTTATCATATCGGAAACCAAGGTCAACAATAGACAGTCAACTTTTTCAGTATTAGGATCTGAGACT
>KL567385.1:3377-18185 GCA_000715275.1 Gyrodactylus salaris
ATGATCCAGGCCTGTCGGCGGAGCCATAATGGATGGAGTCCGCTCATGTCGATCCGCTGCTTATAAGAAAGTCGCAGGGGAGGATCGATTCCAGGCTGATCAGGATATTGGGAACGGAGGAAATTGTGCTGGACGTCTTCTATTGCCTTGGATTGCTCGTCGGTAATTGAACACAGGAGGCCAGCGGGATAGTCGAAGTGCGGGAGCACTTTCGACTTGTAAACTTGCAATCTAAGAGGAAGAGAAGTGCAGAATTTACGTAGAAAATATAAATCTGTTTTGACCTGTTTTATCTTGGATTCAAGTGTCACTTTCAACTTTTGGTTGTAAGTAAAACCTAAATCCTTGATAGAGGCCAATATTGGGCATTTAATATTAAGGGACTTATATCATTATCGATGACTTGGAATCGTTAATCGTCAACCCAAACTCCGTGAGGAGCTTCGTGATATGATCAAAATCATGATCTTGACTACATCTTGAAATGAGTTGAGAGGAAAAAGTAACTCAGCGAATTTGAATATCGCGCCGAAATCAGGATCAGATAATCTAATAAATGAAAAACACAGCCCAAACAGAACAGGCCCCAGCGCTGAACCTTGTGGCACGCCCGAGTTTATCGTACATTCATCCGAACTATCACCGTTCAGATAAACATACTGAGACCTATTCTTTAAAAATATAATAATCATATTAATGATATGGGGGTTAACATTAAAATGGACCAGGACTTTGACTATAGAGAACATCCAACGTTTCGTAGCGCTTGCCAAGCCTTGGGACTTTTAGAAGATGATATTCATTGGAAAAACTGTTTGGATGATAGTTGTAAAACTGCTAGCCCTGAATCAGTCCTATCATTAGGTCGAAAGAAGTATTTCCGGTTGACACCGGTGCTAATACAGGTCAAGTCTCCTGTACCTTGCCGAACATCGAGAAAAATCCTGTTATTATAATGTTTTGAAATTTAAATAACCAATAGAAATCGTTTAAATTTAACACGTAGACCCGAGAAAATGAGTTTCTCGCTAATTCAATGTATCACCTCCTACCCCCATTCATTTAATACAAAAGGTCAAGATAATGCCTTTACTATAAATTTTATTACATAAATGATTACGATTTCATATTTACCAAATCACCATTCCATTTGAAGTAAAATTCAATTTTCTTCTGGGCTGTGGACATTTGCTGTGTTGTGAGGTTATTAACTGACAGGTAAGACTTAATAGTAGTAATATTTGTGGTAATTTTTGTATATATGTAATGCTAGGATGTAAAAACTAAATTCTTATCTCTTCTAGAACATTCTTTTCTTTAGTTCCTTAATTATTCTAGATAAGCCTATGTGTACAGACTAAGATTGAACCAAGCCCCTTTTACTTTAATCTATCTGCATTAGACATTAGTCGATAATTTCATCGCAAATTTAGACTCCGAAGTATGCAAGCCCTCCCCCTTGACAACTCTACATACCGATGATAGAAACACGTCACCTCCCATGACAACAAGCACCTGTGTACCTAATACTCCGTCCCGCAAACGTAATGCCTCACAGTCTCCAAGGCAGAATAAACGTAAAAACAAGTAAAAGCCCACGACTAGCAACACGCAGCCCATCGTCTCTTTTCTCAAACCGGACACGAGGCAACACACACACTAAACAACACACCGACTTGTGATTAGTCGACTCAGACACACCTAAAAACGATTGGTTAGAATGAGCAGGTTATCCAAAAATCTCTTATGTATAAATAACCATGTCGGTGTAAGATCTGATGAGAGCCGACGAAAATAAAAAAGCTTTTTATTTACCTATTTGGCGTCGTTATTTACTCTACAGCACCCTGCTAACATATTCGAGGAAATCAGGCATCTTATTTCCTCAAACGATGCATGAGAGTCTATAACAAAATCCTTGAGCTTTCTATGCTTGTCATTGGAATGGCTATACTGGGCGGTGAATGCAAAAATAAATAAAAATACTTTTACTCTTTGTACATTTCCAAATGTCTGTTGAATAAATGTTATCTAATAGATAATATCTATACTAAGGAAGCCGTACTACCTGCGAGTAGTGTGTTTTGTAGAAATGAAAAAACCAGATTAAACTAGACAATTTAAAACAGACAATTTTTATTCAACAATCTACTTGCCACCGCTGAAGAACCTTCCAGTCTTATAAACGAACACACACTCCTTCCACTTTCTGTATTTGTACATGAGGACATTGTACAGATCGGGATCATTACTCTTGATCTTGTTGTAAACCTCGTCTGTGAATAGGTTATTAAAGGCATTTAAAAAAACTATTCAATTCTTCACTACTCACCAGTAATTCCATCCTCTTTGATGGCATCATTCATCACTTTGTAGGGGTCGGGACCGCAATAGAGCTCTTGTGTACTTCGTGCCTCACAAAACACAATCAATACAGATACTAAATAGATAAAGATTAAAGAAAATAACAGTCTTGTATTCATTAAAACCATTCTTTCGGTTCTTTTTCCTCACATTGTCGTAGATGTGACCTTTATACATTGCACTACTAACTTACTATTCGTCAATAAGGTCTTTTTAATATCCCTTTTAAAGTTAAAATGCGCAGAATTGGACATGATTTTCCAACGTCAAAGTTCTCTCTCCACATCTCAAGTAAATGGATTATTATTTCTTTATGTTATCATTTTACGCAATAGAATTAAGTCTAAAGATAGCTTTTATATGTCTTAAGGCATTGGGAGTGTATTTTTAGAATCGAAAAGGAAAAAATGGACATTTTACATGTCGGACTTGTTGTACGTAATATTAGAGGGAACCGTAACGTCTCATGTATTAGATTTACATTGAAAGTCAATTTAAATGTGCTTTAATCTTATTTTCAACAATGACTTGTTCGGAATGAAAGCCAGCAGCTCTTCTACAGTGTATAAGACCCACAGCATCCTCAATGAACTCTCACACACCAAATCAACTCTGTTAGAACTTTAGGTTAACCCTAAACAGAGAATAAACAAAATTATGCGCTTTGGTCCCCCTCCTCCTCAACTCTTACCAATATTCAATCCGCTCATCACAGGAGACTTTAAGGATCTTGGAATTACCTACAATAACAATAATCTTATGTAAATTTGTCAAGAATATCTCTCTACGATTACGACTCTACAAATCTTTCATACTACCAGTTATGGACTACGGCTCAGCATTAACTCTGTCAGTCACTAAAAGGACACTCAGAAAGACAGAGAGCATCCAACGAAGATTCCTATATTATTGCAACGGACAACTTTCATACAAAGAAGCACAGGACGAAGCAAGCCTATTCCCGCAATGGTGTCGCAGAATTAGCTTCGCTATCAGTCTTCAACTCAACAATTCAGATGGCCCCTGTCACAACCACAACACCAGACAGCAGGCTAGCTACAACTCACTAAAGCGGATAACAAACCCTCACCTTCAAAGATTAAACAAGAACATATCTGATTTTAAAAACTTGAAAGTCAGAGAAATCTGCAGCATTATCCTTCCCCTTATTGTCGACAACGATTTCATTTACCCTCATGATTTCATAATGTGATACCCCATTTTATAACTCTTTTTTAAAATACAAAACTTCTATTCACAAAAGAAAGTCAATTTAAATGTGCTTTAATCTTATTTTCAACAATTACTTGTTCGGAATGAAAGCCAGCAGCTCTTCTACAGTGTATAAGACCCACCAGTAAGCTGGTCGGTACTAAAATAATGATAAGACGTATTTTTCATAAAGAGCTGAAAATCTGTTAGTTGGTTTTTAGTTGCTAATTTCGATAGAAGTTACAATAAACACATGTTTTTCACTGAGTGTTGTTGCATTAATAAAAAGTATTTAATCTCTAACAAAGATTTTCGCACAGAATTTGAAAAAAATGAAGTCCGCACCGAGCGCTGTAATGAACTCACAAGCAGACCGCAATGAAATTCGTCTGCGATATTTGATATTTGACGCAGAGAACACCCAATCAAGGTTCAACTTGATTTAATGCCTCAATTATTGGCTGGATGAAACCGATGAATAAGTTCTTAAAAAATGTTGAACGTTTAGAAAAGATGATGAATGAGCTTATTGAGATGGCCAAAAGTAGTAATCCAAGGTCTTGTATTTCGAATACTACAATCTATATGAGAACCACTGGACTATTGCTCATGACTGATAAAGATGTAGCATCTATTCTAGCCAAAGTAGAAGAGGTCTTAAGAAAGACTCCCTTCTATGTTCCAAGTGTTGAACTCGCTCAAATCCAAGACCGTCAAGAGGAAGGTTTTTATTTGTGGGTCTCTCTTAACCTCCTAAGGAACAGGCTGGACTCGTGTCAGACCAGCAAATTCACTTCTTTTGACTTGGCAAGTGAGTCGACACTCATCGTAACTACTGATAATAATATTTTACCAAACTCCATATCGCAAGTTGAAATAATTTCAAGGAATGTGGCCGGCTGTGAGTACAAGATCTATTCAAGAAATTACCAACTTTTGGTGTTGATGTCCTAAGAGAACGCTTTTTCGACAATTCCGGCAAAGGATTCTGCGTCCGAGAAGGCCTCAAGTTTAAATATCAATTTGGAAACTTTTCTAAGCACCTTGAAGGATTTAAACCGACCACAGATCGCTGCCAGGGTTGTCTAGAGAAAGCCATTGTGAGTGTCAAGGATGTTATTCTCAAAGTGAATGAATCGATCTTCTTCTGGACGGAGACGAGGAATTTTCTGGCACTTTCTTTGGCCTTCTTTGGGTCTACTGGTCGGAATTTGTTCGGGTCCTCGATCAGTTTCCTTCCTTTCTTTCTTGTAGTACTCATCCGCCTTCACTACAGCAGATCCTACTTTTTTATCTAGGGAGGTCAGAAGGATGTCTGGATTAGATCGGAGCGACTTGAGGACCTCATCATGATTTTGGTTTAAGAAGGGAAAGTCGATACGTCTCTGCTTGAACTGTACCCTTGAACAATAATTCACCTTTCTTTTCCCTTTAAACTAATTTTTAGAGACTCTAACTCGAAAAAAGTATTTTCATATTTAAATTCGTACAAAAAAATATAATTTTATGTCTGACTTTATGTTTCAAAAGTAAGAAAAATAACCATTTCTTTCAAGGATTCCTTAAAATATGATGAGGAAACAAAAATACTCAAAATTCCGTATAATTTTTCTCTAAGAATTTTTTCTTGAGCTTTTTAGTTTTAAGAATCTGGGGAAAAGGTAGTAAATATTTTAATTCCGTTCAATATTATAATAGTATAGCCTATTTTAATGAAACTCTAAGTGAACTATAGTAGAGAGAATTTTAGAAAGAATTTGTAACCAAAAGAATAAATTCATTCAGTCAATTTTTCTTCTTGTGATGGATTTTACGGATGAAGAGAATTTACGACAAAGACAGGTAACAATTTGACTTTCTAATCCACAAGGTTAAAACCAAATTATGGAGAGAGGATCGAATATCGAAGTTGGACGCTAGGCACTTGTATATCTGCAAGATCGTCGCAAATCGATTTGAGGTCGATGCAGATCAAGTGATCAGGGATCTGGTTGGAGAGAATCAAATGGAGATTGTAAACAAGCTACTGAGTGGGGAGAAGAAGTCGATTTTTGTCAGCATTTTAAAGAGTAAGCAGACCATTACTAAGTTCTAGACCAAACCAACAAGGTTGCTCGCTTCGATGACAGCTTGGTGAACTTTGAATCGAGGAACTTGGTATTTTTTGTAACGCTCCAAGTGCCAATAGAGAGTCCGGAAAGGGTATGTTGATTGATCTAACTTTTCCCACCTCAAGCATATCTACAACATGATAATTGAGCAAACCTCGGCGTTGGAGAGTCTTGTCAAATATCTGAATTGTGTCTTTATACAAGCTGTCAAGCTTCACCTAGACAGTTTTCCACAAGATTCTGTAGAAGTTAAGTCGAAATTCGGCTCCTTTCTGCAGATATTTTGTACAAATATGGAATGTGAGTTTACAACAAGACTCAAATTAGAGACTCTCAACTCTCTTAATTAATGTTTTGAGGCCGAGATTTTGGGACAGCAGTATACTGATTTAATCTATTGAGCTGTAGAATTGGCGTTTAATTAAAACTACTTCCATATACACTTTTAGCAAATGTGAAGAGCTCCAACGACACAGTTATAGTTTACGACGATTCCCTGAAAAGTGATTATAAGCTGAGCGATTTATCTGAAATGAGGTCAAAGTACTTTGGATCGTATCAGCGAAAGAAGATTCTTCATGACCTCGAAATTCTCGTCTCCAGATGGCTGTTCACAATTCAAAAGGTCGGTTGATAAGAAAAGACTTGCAACCATCTCAGATCATCTTTGGGATAGAGATTAACGTTTTCAGATATAATATTTTTGAATACTTTTAAGCAACTAAAATTAATTGTTACAGATTTAGGTAGAATTCTCTAGGTATTTCACAAGCTAACTGTTCCCCGCCCAGTTGGATTAAAAACTACTACTCAACTTTAGGAGGTGAACGAGATCAGTTTACTGAGAGTGGTCGGCGACTTCCAGGGATCATTCAACGAATTAGACTATTGGAAGAATAAGCTGTCTCGGCTGGACTCGCTGAGGTCTCAGATAAATCGAATTGAAATCAAAAACACCATTGACCTATTGAATGAGGTGCAGAGCCACGCTGTCAAGCCGTGGATGAAGAACGTCGATAAGATCAACACTGAATTCTGCGAAGCTGTGAATAATGTCAAGTTCTTGCAAATTATCGACAACATAAACCGGGTTTTGCAAAGTGGAAAAATGGTAATTTTCAATTGAAAAAGCCTTGATTATTTCTAGGGCTACCAAAGCATACTTATATTTGGTCATTGAGTTGATTAAGTTATATAAATTTAAAAACTTTAAGGGCTAAGGGAAAAAAATGAGTCAAATAATTTGTGTACTTGGTACACTTTACACACCTAAAATTGTCTTACAATACGTGTAAACCATTTTATGTATGTATGACCAACATTTTGTGTGTAAAGAAGTTTCTCTCGAATGAGGACCTATCTAGACCTTTACCCCTGTAATCTTAAACCTCTTATTTTTACATATTTAATAGACTTTAAGTAAATTTATATAACAGAAGTTGCATATAATTTATATGCAGAAATGCTTATTGTTTCGTCAAATTGTGCATATTTTGGGTAACCCTAATTATTACTGCACATTCTTAAAACACATTTAGTTGGCTAATCAAAATCATGCATTCTTTGGTGTAAACCATACTTTTATCTGTATTTCAAATGATCTTAATATCAGGATATATTGAAAATCCACTGTTTTTCTGTTGTAAACTCAATTCAAAAATATAAAATTGGCTATCCCGACCAACTGAGAGACGTTTGATCATAGAAAACTATAGATCCTTCACTAAGATGACACGAATTGTGAAATATCATATTTTCAAAAGAGACTTGAATATCACAATTAAAAGTCACAAAAATAAGAGTGCATATATTTCCTACAACATTTGAAAGAGTCTATTTTATTAGATTTTATAATAACACGAGGCTTCAATGAGGCCCTCTTGGCTTTTCATTGTTCAAATGAATGATTTGAGTGGTTTAGACGGTTCAAATTAACTTTGAATCAATCCGAATTCAGTTTGGATTGCATGCCGTCTTTTGTGACATTTGAGAATGATTTAATTTCTCAATTACATACTTATACATCAAAGATTTGCATTTCAAAAGAAAAGGTGTATATTTTGTGGTCAAAGTGTTTCACTTGGTCATTATAATGACCGGTCAAAGTGTATAATCGATTCATGATATTTTTACATCTTGAAATGAATATTTCATGGATCAACTTTTGATAACCAGCAAGATCTTCCAAAGGAGAAGACATTTTGTTTTGAAAAATAAAACCTTTGCTTGAAAATTCCGTGTATTTTACCATGTATCAATCCGTGAAAAAAACTGAATCAACCTGGCATTATACCTTTTAAATAACTAAGACTAGAGGTATTTCCGGCCATTCTTGAGGTTACAAAGAAGAAAGTATTTAAAAACATGGAAGCAATCTGTCTTACACTTAAGACACTTTTTATTATTCCCGGTCATTTTAAATAACTACCAAATTAAACACTTTGACCACAAAAAATACACTTATTGTCCAAGATTCAATTCAATAATTATTGTTACAAGAATAATTGAGACGTCAAAGATTGACAATCCAATTTTATATTCACTTTAAAACACGCACAAACTCAAAATCTCAGCGAATGATTTATTTTTGATCAAATGATTGTCAAGTGATTTTAAAATATGAGTCGGTAAATTAATCTATAAATGTTTTGACATTCTTACTAAAATTGCCTCATTTGAAGAAAAAAGTTAGCAAGCCTGTTTCCCTATGCAAAAGAAGTTGGCTTCGGTTTTATTTGCTCTAATTTTAGACTAAAAAGTGACTTTAATTGCCTAGCTTGAAGACAGCTCAATAATCAGTGTAATACTCAACTTGCTGATCATCTACCACCGGCATACAACAATCTCTAAGAGGAACGTCATGATCTTGTATCGAAAAGTGAGTCAGAGTCCAACATAAGAGGCACAGGCCCCTTTCAAGGAATCATTCAGTTTTCAGATCAGATCATTTTGAACATGAAAAAGGCCATTGAAAGGCGCGACATCTGGCAACGACATCAATACGATGAGAATATGAACTTTTTGATGGTTTTCCTAAAGTTCATCCACGATTACAAGCATGAGTTTCGTATGAAGAAGGAACTCTTGCTATCGAACTCTGAAGAGGACCTGGACCTTTCTGAGACGTACATTTTCGGCGATTTGGACAAGTTTAGCGCTCGAATCGATATACTGGCGAGAATCTTGTGTATAAGTAGAGAGTTTTACAGCCTGGAAAAGTCCTATCTAGACGGTAAGTCTACACGAAATGGGGATACTTTTCCATTTTAAAAAGGGTTAATTCTCATCTCTAGACAAAGACGCGATTGTCACAAAGTTTAATAGAATACTCAAACTGGTCGTGAATAAGAATAAAGATTCACTAGACTTTAAGAACCTCGAATTCACCAATGACTGCTTTGAGTTCATCCGAAAGTCGGAAGAGCTAAGAGTGAGTTTTGCTACTTGTATGCAGCAATGCTTGTATTATCCATCTTGTAGAATAACTTGCTGAAGCTGATTGACGAGTTATTCGGAAAGGCGAAGAACGTAGAAATGGCCCTCAAATTCCAGATACAATTCGAGAGACTGCCAATTAAGCGCCTACAAAACGCCAAGAGATATCGTTTAATCTGGGAGATGTTGAATAACGAAATAAAGATTGTGACAACTCACTTTTTGAGCACGAACAAAAACCCAGATATCTCCAGGGATATGCCGTACTACGCCGGGCGGATACATTGGATCAGGGGCTTTCAGAATAGAATCAAGAGGATTCTCACTTCTGTTGAAAAGCATAGTCCGACAAAGATCTTGAATGAACCGTGTACCACCAACTGCATAGAAGAGTACAACCGCTTTCTCAATACCACTGTGGCCTATGAAGTTGCTGTGTATCGGTCGTGGATGCCAAAGGTGAATTATTCGTTGATATAAAAACATTATTTTAAATGTAAAAATAGCAAAGTAGTCTTGAGAGTTCAAAGATTCAATATATGGGCCTTTTGTTGATATAAATGTCCTGTCTAGGTGAAAATAGTAATGAAGGCCTTAGAAATGAACCTTGTCACATATAATAACGGCAAGTTCCACCGCTATCTCCATCCATACGTCTTTGAGTTCATGAGGGAGAATGATCTCATGTACAGACTCAAGATCCCTCTATCACCGCAAGCCTTCAAGATCAAGACCCTCTCGAGTACTATCAAGTTGAGTGTATCCAAAATCGATGTGAGTTTGAAATACATTGGATTTCTTGAGATTTGTTGAAAGAATTCTATTCATCACTTTAGAATCTGGTGAATCGAGTCAATAGAATCGAGTCGACTATTCCAAAGTATTTCATACCGATCATTGATCCATTGAAGATGAAATATTTGCAAGAACTGAATCTTGGCATATTTCAATACACGTGGGAGTCGAGTTGCATTGAAAATTATATTGAGGTTAGTGTTTATTTGTATTCTTGTAAATAGAGTCCACTTGAGTGAAGACACACATCACTCTGAAGATACTGACAGTCAATTATGTGCCGAGTTAAAAATATTTGATCTGGTAACTCAGATTTCGAAAAGATTTGAGGTTTATGATCTTTTCGTAACTTTAAACTTAACTCTGAAATTCTCAAAATTTAAAGTCTTTCTATTCTTGGGCCTAGAAGGATCAAATTGCATTTTACACTGTATTATTCTTCTATCTGATTTCTTCTGATGTGGGGCTGAATTTAGATTGCAAACTGCTGATGGGTTTTGGTATTTGAAGTTAACCTCGAGTTCTTTCGGGTCTAACTCTATAAGCCTGGCACATACGACAGCTTGCAATCCGTACTGCTCGCGGATGTACCTATAGTCTGTAAAAGTGCAAAAATCAGAAGAGTTTAAGCGTAAATTTAGTATATTTGGGGTCCATCTTTTAAAATGTTCGTTTCTTTCTAGGCTTTGACCCTAAAGTGTATCTATCGAAGACATGAGAAATAAAAATGGTTCTAAAATTAGCAAAATAGGGCAGTTTCTCAAAAAAAAAAGTACCAGTTTAGCTTATTTACCATATCGCTTATAACTGTAAAATTACAAAGGCCTAAATTCAACTCATGAATATCGTTCATTGGAAACTGAATCAACATACATATGCTTTAATTCTTTTCTATGAAATGCAAACATTAGTCATCTTTATATGAGGGATAGAGATGTCACTCAGCACTCATTAAACATTTTTGTTTATTTCAAATTAAGAAATTTTTACTTTTTAAATTAGGATTGATCGTTGGAGACATAAATTTTGATAATAATATCAATACGAATTTTCGTATAGATTACTGTGTACACTTTTATTGAATAATAAGACGAATTATCATTATCATTGCTTCCAGAATGTCAATTCAAAGTTGAACATATTCGAGCAGTCCCTGAAGAAAGCAATCGACATAAAGTCTTATCGAATCAACGACATGATCATGAAAGAGACTCCGAAGGCCGTCTTAAACTTCCCAATAAACAATGAGGAGCCTTGCAATTTGACCAAGTTCTTCTTCTTAACCAAAGAAGCTGCTAGAAAGTCGGCACTCCAGCTAAATGAGATCTCCTATTCGGTGTATGTTGCTACATTGGATGTCCTCGATCTCATACTGAAGCCATTCGATGAGCATCTTGAGAAGTCTGGCCTCAAGGATAGAGTGTTTGCCTTCTCTGAGAATAGTCCGGAAACTGAAAGTAATTCCAAGTTCATCAATGTTGAAGGATAGAAAGGTTGCAACAGATTTGGGTAGACTCAGTTTTTCTCAAAAATATTGACCAATGAGAGAGCTCCCATCTCTTCCCGTTTTATCATGATATTTTGTGTTGAGAAAAAGAATGGGCTTCAATCGATATTATTAAATTATCCTTGTCCTTTTTTCAGCCTTCACAAAGGAGTACAAGAGATCTATGATAAACGATGACTATTTCAACTCTCTGGTGAGAATTGTCAAATCCTCCGATGACTTTCTCAAGGCGATATCCGACTCCTTCCAGCAGGCTATAACCACAGCTATTTTCAGGAGCCTGGAGAATCTGAGAAAAGCGATCTCATGTCGGGAGGCGGAAATGAGCCTCAAAGAGGTACCCGACAACACAGCTGTTGCGATAAGTGCGTTGAGTCTGTTTGATAAAGAGAGTTATCACTTGAGATCTTCCATGTTCTCAGTCATAAGGATCAATAGGTATTCAATAGTATTATACACAAAACTGAACTTGAACTGGTCAAAAACTGAAATTTGAACAGTAGAATTCGCTAATTCAAGAGTTCTAAATGAACCTTTGAGTGAATCGCCATTAAAATCTTGTAATTCTTTCTCATAAAATACAATATTTCAGATATGGTTGATTTACTTGAAATAAGGTTGGACTTAATCCAAGAATTCTTGGTGATGATTATCTTCCAGAAGAATAAATCAACTTCTCTCAAAAATCTTTAGCTAAATAAGAAAAGTTGGCCATTTTGTATTTCGTCATATGGTATTTTAAACTATTTTAGCAAAAAAGTTAAACGTGGCATATATTTAATATTGTTCTCAATCGTAACTGAATTTTATGGTAACGTCTATATCTTGAAGTCTATTGAAAAAAAACTTGTCTAGCGCATGAAATTTGAAGAAAATCTATTTTGAATGGGTAACGTTTTAGTATAAATCTGAATAACAAGCATGAACCCGTTAGAATAAGGCCCTTCATTCCCGCTAAGGCGAACAACTTTCATATGAGTTCATATTCTTGAAAATTATATTTTTTTTATTTCAAGATTTCCCACAAAAGAAGCCTCTCATAAACTGCATCGCCAAGTTGGTTGAGCAAGACATTGAAATCACTCCGTCGCTGACGGAGATTCAGTATTGCATAAACTACTCGTCGAAATTCATTGAGAGGATTTCAGCTGGCGTCCGGAGCTGGGGCTCGGAGGGCAGAAGGAAGTCGAAACTGGATCCATGGCTGGTCGATCACTTGAAGCCGAGAGCTCCCCGACCGTCTTGTATATCTTATTTGGATGAAATGAAATTCTCACAAAGTGAATTTATATCTGGAAAATCCCTTAATATTTTGGCGTAAATTTACTCAAATTTACCTGTATAATTATAACTAGAGATAATTAAGAGAAGATGATCAAAAGCTCATTCCTTTGTCTATAAAATGTGATAAATTTTGAGTTTTATGGATACATTTTTCTTGTAGTATTTTCAACTTTTACTTCACGGGACACCAAGGGGTTTACCCGGGTTAAATGTCGTGCTTGAGACTGTCATTTATTGCCTTTTTTGAAGATTAAGAAATTTAAGACAGCTTCTCATTGGCTGTTGAAGACACGACCTTTAGAAGTTCACTCTTCAACAGCCAATGAGAAGCTGTCTCGCTCATAAATTTATTTACATTGGCTCACAGTCTAATCTAGTGGAATATTAGACACTACTAGAGAGTGTACTACTCACTTGCTATCACCTAACCTTATCGTTAATCTCTTATTTTCATTACAACAAGACATTTTGGAGGACGCTGGCTCAATTTCATCCGCAATGAAAGTATGTTTAATGATAGATGTAATATAAATCTAAAATTATCTTCAATTATATCCTTTCAGGAATACCAATTCGACTGTGAGTTGATCTGTTTTATCAGAGGAGTATCAAAAAAATCCCAAAATTCAGTTTCATTCGACATTCCAGACTCTGAAACTCAGAGGACATTAGACAGGAATAAAGTTCCTGTTACTGAATTGAAATTAGCTCCTGAGGTTAAGCCAGCTTATATTTTTAGGTTCTATTATAAAAAAAATCTTTCACCAATGAGTTCACCAATGATACTCAGTTAGTCTTAAAACACTCTCAGTAGGGGTCTGCTAACCGATTTTTTAAAGTTATATTTTCATTTATTGTTTTAAAGAGAAATAGTCCTTTCTAAATGTTGCCTCACTACTTTCTTTTTAATAATAACTTTTGGAGAATAACGTGAATTCTAATTGAGAGCGTTAATTAATTTTTTATCTTGGTTGTCTTCAAAACAAAACACAATCCCAGGAATAAAATTGTTGACTCAAATGTTCCAAATTAGAATTGAACTTATGTATGTCTGCAAGTTTTGTACAAGTTGTATGCTATTTAGAACGAGCGAATCAAAGTTTCATGATAAGAAAAGCAGCTTCGAAGAATTGACATCTTCCAGTCAATCTCTTGTCTCGGTTATTGTTTTTCTTGAGATGCTGTAGCTTCTCTCTGAGTATGCTGAAGTAGCTGGAACCGATAAATAATTTATTGCACTTTAAGAGAGATTAGGAAAATTTTCGAAGTTGCATTTAAACCAATTTAAAGTAGAGAACATGTATCAGTTATCTGCCAAGAAGTGGGTTTAATAATGAAGTTGTATTTTTTTTTTGATTTGAGAATAGGATGGTAATCGTTTTTAGAGATGAATCTATTTTTGTTAAATCACATTTTGAAGTTAATTCTTCGTCTTTGATAGGAAGTGGTATTCGTATTTTGGCGTTCGTAATGAGATTTCGGCTCTGATTTCGTCTGGCCTTGTCTGTATATAGTTCTTGGTAATGATTGCATGTCTTCGAATCCAGAGGGGATTCAAGTTTGATTGAGCAATGCATGAATTGTAGGAATGTAATGAATATAGCCTTCTCAGAAAGTGATATTGTATCTTTTCTATAGAAGTGAGGTAGTCTCTATTCACATCAATAATAAATGGGATAAATGGGTCAAAAGAGGAAAAACATAGGTCTTCTAGAGGTTAATAGCAAAAATAGGGTGATCTGTGGTCTTGAGAATGTTAAATATTCTGTATTTAATCTTGTTAATATTCGCAGTGGGTACTACGGAGAGATTTCCATCGTAGGTTAGGCCAAGATATTTTATATTTTCAGTAATAATGTGTGGGAATGAGAAGTTGTTGAAGAAGAAGAGGGAATAATATCACCAAATTTCATAATGTATGCTTTTTTCTCGTTGAGAGGAAGACCCATATTCAAGAGTTGAGTGGTTATAGAGTCAACCACATTGTTAATGATATAATAATCAAGAAATGATTTGATTTATTGATCATTGGCTAAATTCTTACTTTTCAGCCTTCACCATCGACACGGAGGCCGTTAATTGTTACAACTTTTGTCACAA